>JBAMYA010042335.1:0-14539 GCA_037176975.1 Arrhamphus sclerolepis
GTGTGTGTGTGTGTGTGTGTGTGTGTGTGTGTGTGTGTGTGTGTGTGTGTGTGTGTGTGTGTGTGTTAAATGATGGAAAAATAAAATTATATTTTGACAAATGTATTTTGTCAAAATTTTTCTAATTGAGACGAGCATTAGGAGGCCACAGTGCAGGAGAGCAGCTGGCATGGAGGTGAGGACATCAGTTTTAAGGTATAAATCAATGTAAAAAATAGAAATTGATGTTTTAAAAAAAAAAAAAGGCCAATCTGTTTTTGCCACCAACCATTATGGCACTAAAGTCTCACTCTTGTAATTTTCTGAAACTTGGCAACAATGAACTCAATCAACCTCTTTGTGGTCTTAAAAGATTTAAAATCAAATTATCAAGTTTTCAGTAAAGCTTTATTCAGCAAATTTATTTGAAAAGGTTTTCACCCCTGTGGAAGCTTCAGTTATCAGTATTAAAGTGAAATATGCGAAGTTACTTTTAATCTCATATTCTGAATTTGTGATGAAAAATAAAACAAAAGTCTCAAGCTGGTTCATTTTTCCTACTTCATTACTGCTCTTTCCTTCTTTCCAGGAACTGACATTGAACTGTTGTCCTACAGCACCCTCTGGTGGCTCCTTCTGGAAGAACCAGAAAGGGTCTACAGCTGAACCTCATTGACCAATGATTAAAAACATCATGAACATGCCAGAAACCATCAGGAGCGATATCTTATGACCTCTTTTTTTTTAGGTTTATGTGAAGACATGAAGGAATATTAGTGCAGCACACCTGCGGGACAGCACTGGACTTAGAACCAGAATCAACCACAATATAGCCAGAGATACACATTGATTCTATTCTGGTCCTTGCATCCGTTTCCACACAGCAGATCGAGTTGGTAGAAAGCCAGACAGTGCATTTTCAAAATAAAACGCCCCCAGTGGCTCTGAAGATGTTAACCTTTAAAGGCTAATTGGAAACGGTTCAGAAGGCTTCAGAAGAGATTTGAAGCACGTCTAACAAGTTTAGTTTCAAAGTACCTATTAATTTATACAATGTTTCTAAAAGTATCATTTTAGAAAGTCAAAGGCATGATGAGATATACATCATTAAACAAGCAGACCAGTCTTCATTTTGCAAGTCTCAAAGCTTGAGTCATTGTAAGCATTCTCATGCATCATCTCCTCCATCCATTTTCTTCCGCTTATCCGGGGTCGCCGGGGCAGCAGCCTAAGCAGGAAAGCCCAGACCTCCCTATACCCAGCTCCACTGGGTGGATCCTAAGGCGTTCCCAGTCCAGCCGTACATAGTCTCTCCAGTGTGTCCTAGGTCTTCCCGGGGTCTCCTCCCGGTGGTCCGTGTCCGGAACACCTCACCAGAAAGGCATTCAGCAGGCATCCTGACCAGATGCTCAAGTCATCTCATCTGGCTCCTCTTGAGGTGGAGGAGCAGCGGTTCTACTCTGAGCCCCTCCCGGATGGCCGAGCTTCTCACCCAACCTCTAAGGGAGTCGTCCACCCTGCAGAGGAAACTCATTTTGGCCGCATGTACTCATGATCTCATTGTTTTGGTCACCACCCACAGGTGAGGGTAGGAACGTAGATCGACCAGTGAATCGAGAGCTTCGCCTTCTGACTCAGCTCCTTGTTCACCACAACAGGCCGGCACAGCGTTAGCATCACTGCAGATGCTGCACCGATCCGTCTGTGGACATCTCACTCCATCATTCCCTCACTCGTGAACAAAACTCCGAGATACTTGAACTCCTCCACTTGGGGCAGGACCTCATCCCCGACCTGGAGAGGACACTCCTCCCTTATGAGCACCATGGTCTCAGATTTGGAGGTGCTGACTCATCCCAGTCGCTTCACACTCGGCTGCGAATCGTTCCAGTGAGAGCTGGAGGTCCCGGCTCGATGAAGCCAACAAAACCACATCACCTAGAAATTCTACAAAAATATTCCTTTTTTTTTAACAAAAAGTTACAGTTTTGCAAAGCTCACCCATTTATAACATAAGTTCTTAATTTTAGGAAAATAAGTCACTGTTTTGGTAGCATACATGAGCATAGCAGCTGACTGACTAGCCAATGGCTAGCTGTCAGTCAAGCACATCAAATGACGGCCAGGCATCTGATTGGACATCTTTATTGTGTAATATAAATTTATCTGATGTAGTACAAAAACATTCCCGCCTTGGTACAGTCATCATGGATGTAATATGTAACACAGATGGGGAAAAAAATCAGTCTATAAATACGTTTAATTTTGCTGCAAAGTTGGACCCTCTGTGTGGCGGTTAATGGAGATTTGCTCTGTTTTGGAGCCTAGTGGTCAGTGGAGGAACTGCAACAAAACCTTGCTTCAGCCTGGAAGTGGGATGGTTGCTGATTGGTTTTAACATCAAACGGGGAGAAAAGTCAGCTAACATTAGCCACCATGTGTCTTTCAGAATCAACATTTTTAAATCGAATAAGAGGTTTCTTCTGACCTGGACCAAGATCCTTTTTTTTTCTCACCTGTTCCCTGATGTTCATCTCTCCTCCTGTGGAGAAGGAGACAGCAGAGGAAAGGAAGAAGGTGTGGAGGAGGATGAGGAGATGTGAAAAAGAAGCTCTTCATCATCACCTTCATTGATGAAAGCAGCAGCTGCAGCTCTGAAAGAGACGAAGACGAGGTTTTTGTCTCCACAGAGATGGAGGTGACGTGCGAGATTTCTGATCCGTTACTGTGGCAACCAACGCAAAGACACACAAACGGACTAAACTAAAAAAAACTTTCCAAGATGTTAAATCTTATTAACATCTTATTTATGTAATGAGTCCGTGTATTCCCTTAAATGTAGCATGAATGTCTTTTATGCCATAATTAGCCAGGAAATCGAAATGTACTAATTTATTCATAAAAAAAGCATCAATACTCATAGTTCTCTTAATAATTTCTCTTTAACCTTTTTTTAAGTCACAAGGCTCCTTAAGGATGCAACTTGTACGGAGAATTTTTGAAACCTATTTTTTCAGCAGCACCGAGTTGTAAAGAGGTGGGACCAGCAGCTGGAACACATCCACCAGTTAGCTGTCTGTACTTGGCTAGCTTAGCTTCTGCTAACCTAGGATGACAATTTGTATTGATTTATATTCATTTTTACCATCTTGTCTGAACATCCTAATTTCAAGGGTTGATTACTGGAAGGGAACCAGCGCTGCTGGGCCAAGGTTCAGCAAAACGGGAGGTACAAACAGCAGAGCAGGCTGTAGTCTGGTTCTCACCAGATTCTTCATTTAATTTCATTCATCCAATGAGTCTGGCCACTAGCAACTGGCAAAAGTTTAGTTCCTGGTGGTTGGGTGCTTGTCTGAAGTTTAAAATCATTGGTGCACCTGTAAACCAATCACATTTGGCGATGACGTATGTTATGTGCCAGCACAGCTGCCAAGTACGCAGTCCTCCATACCAGAGAATATTCAGTTCAGGGCTACTATGAACTCATCTTGTTGTGGCTTTAAGTCACTGATACTGGGTATCTTCTCCATGACAGAATAGCCTCCTGTGCATCTGTGTCCTCTGCCATTGTTGATTTCATTGGAATAAACTGGACTACAATTTTTTGGGGGACAAACTTGGGGCAGTGGCTACGTCGTGGCTCTCGTCCACGCCTTCTGTTCATTGAGGGTAGAGTTTGAACTTGAGTGGAAGTGCAAGAGTCTGGTGAGGACCGGGCTAATGTGGCTGAGCTCTGCACATCAAGAGCAGCTTAGCCCCCTCAGCAAAGCTGCATTAGTATCATACTGCACAAACACTGTTAAGGGGAAGTAAGAGAAAAGGATACACTCATCAATTTCAAGAAATCGTCAAACTGCTGCTTCTGATGGTGAAACAGCTGCTCAGCAGTTCTTCAACTGAAAAGAAGGCCTGTCAAGTCTGAGGTCACGGGGCAGAGCTAGAGCACCACCTAGAGTCTACGTCTGACCACAGATTAACATAAGCATAGCTAGCCATAAAAAGCTTTAAAAGAGCTTGTTGCAGCTATAATAAAAGTATGGGTGATGTTTGTCCAGTGTTTTACTGAGTCTTTGTAGAACATGTAGCAGCTAGCTCTGGTTTTACACGGCATACTCATCTTTGTACTCATTTAGCTTCTTGGTGTCAGAGTTGTGCTTCATTTTGATGTCAACGTTTTTTAAAGGATACAAACTCTGGAGACTTCTCAAAGGTCAGCTGTCTTCCTCTGACTCCGCCCACCCTCTATCATCCACCTGCAGACAGAACCAAGGCCCAGCTGCTCTACCCATCATGTACCAGGTCTGACAAAGACCTCAGACGGTCCAACTTGCCTCCGGACCTGCAGACTGTCGATAACGTAGCCACGGAGACGGGCTTTATTTCTCTGCTCTGACCTCTGACCTCGTTGACATCATCTTGACGCCCCTGCATGTTTGTGTGTGAGAGATTCTATTTATCGCAGCTCATTAGTCGTCTTTTTGTTCTCAACAAATTGACTTTTTAAGGTGAAACGCCATCAGCAGCCATTCACACACTGACAGAGTTAAGAGCCAGCGTGTGTGAAGCTTTCCGCTGTAATTAAAGCTTATTTTGGTTTATTGAAGCCGTTTAAAATGCTGCCGTCTGGTTGGTTGAAGGCTTGATTGGCAGAGGCTCTTTGTGCGGCTGCAGCTGCTGCTTCCTGTTTATTGAAGGAGTGCTCGCTTCCAGGCGAGGCTTGGAGTCGAGCGACGCTGCTGAAGATTGAAGACACCTGCAGCCCTGAGCTCACAGGTGACGCCTTACAGCTCTCAAGTACCTTCTTCATTCATGCTCCATAAGCTTCTGCAGTTCAGGTCAAACTCATCATGGAAAGTTTCCCCAATGACTGACCCAGTGATTCCTCATTACTGACCAAGGAAATGTCAACAATCAGTCTCTCTAAGTCTTGCTTCTTCCAGTCTCAGATTGTCATGGGTCATTTAAATAGCATTAACATTGTCTATCTTTCCCTCTCCCTTCTCATTCTGTGAGTCCTACCATGGTGAAGTTAGGCCATGGCAATGTTGGGTCCATGGTGGTGCTGAGCCCTAAAATGGTGATGTTGCGTCCTACCATGGTGATGTTGGGCTCTACCATGGTGATGTTGGGTCCTACCATGGTGATGCTGGGTCCTACCATGGTGATGTTGGGCTCTACCATGATGATGTTGGGTCCTACCATGGTGATTCTGGATCCTGCTATGGTGAGTATGGGACCTATCATGGTGATGCTTGGTCCTACCATGATGATGTTGGGTCCTACTATGGTGACATTGGGTTCTACCATGGTGATTCTGGGTCCTACCATGATGATGTTGGGTCCTACCATGGTGATTCTGGGTCCTACTATGGTGATTATGGGACCTAGCATGGCGATGCTTGGTGCTACCATGGTGATGTTGGGTCCTACTGTGGTGATTATCGGGTCCAACTATGATGTCCTATATTGTTTCACTGAGTCTTGGGCAGCTGTAAGTCAGATCATTGCAAAGTAGAAGGAGATGAATTCTGTTAAAATCTAACAAACACTGTACAGTGAATCTCTGAACCATCTGTCAGACTCATAGTTGCAAAATGTAAAGGTCAGAGATTTTATGACTTTGCCAAATTTTATATTTATGACATTTTATGATTTTTATGACCAAAAGTCATGACTGTATAATAAAAGTCTTTGTTTCATAAGAAAAGGGTCTAATGTTGCAAAACTGATCATTTTACAATTATATAACGAAGGTTTTGGACAAACATCTCGATTTTACAATTAAAAACACTTGCAAAATCTTTAGAGAACTTCTTTTTTTTTTTTTTTTACAACAAAAAGTTAATGTAAAAAAAAAGGTGCAATTGTACGATAAAAGTGTTGGTTTAAATAAAAGTTTATGATGTAAAATTGGAAATTTTACAACGAAAAAGCTTTTTACGAAGGAATTTATTTTGTTTTTAAAATTGTAATTTAACAAAAAATGTCTTTGATTTAACAACAAAATATAACCATAAAAACTATTTTGCAGACAAAAATAAATAAATAAATATTGCAAAATTTGCCATTTTATGAAAAAAGATTTTAAGAAATAAAAGCATAAGCTAGCGTAGTTGCCCTTTGATACTGAACGAGGAGCTGAAAAAACAACAAAGGGACTAAGAACTCTGAAGTTCCAAGACTCCAAGTGTCTTTCAGAATAAACATTTTTCATTCAAATATCAGCAGGTTTGTCCTGACATGATCTTAACATCAGAAGCACCATCATATTTCTAGTCAGGAACTAGTGGAAAACCTGACAACAGGAGAAAAACCTCTGATGGTAACCATGGTGATGATCAAGACTTATCATCAGCAATGAAGCCTGGAGGCGGGTTCATTCAGCATCACACAGGTGACCCATTCATGTGCAACCAACCCAGGTGTGTCCCTTCTAGGAGTATCCAGGTGTATCCCATCCACCCAACAAACCAATCCGCTAACATTTTTCAAGAGAAAAGGTACACTAAGTTAAATGACACACCTTAAGCCTGATTTATATACGTCTGCACAGCAGCTGTGATGTATCGTACACTGGCAGTGTGGGTTCTTCTGCAGCGCTGTAGCTCAAAGTACCAAGTTTCCCTTTGTGTACTTCCTGTATGTAGCTCAGCTGTTGCAATGGAGCAATTAAGGTATATTGAACATGAGTTGGATCTGATAAATGGTGAACATCAGTTGTTTTTACAGACCAAAGCAGACCAAAGATAGTTACAACGAAACAGTTGTAACAACCATACTAGACCTCACCTGATGACAAAAAACCCTGGTGGCTTATTGTAGGTGAGACTGAAATTCTACATTTTTGAAAATTTTCAATAGAAAAATATGTTTAGATGATAAAATATTAAGAAAATGTGAATGAACCAGCTGTTTAATGAGATAAATAGGACTGGTTGGGTTCATGTCACAAGAGACGATACAAACTGAACTGTGTAGTCACGGTAACGGTAACTGTGAGACAACATCATCTGTTTGCAACTGTAGAAATTCTCCTATAAATGTAACAAAAAAAGTCATTTAATTTAATTCACACCATGCTGTTGCTCGACTTTCCTTGAACTTCAAAGTTTGTGAAGGGTTTTGGAAGTTTTCCTGCTAGCATGTCGCCCTCAAGCATGTTATCGTGATTCTGATTCATCTTCTCATACAAGAACGTCAGTCACAGTTTGAATCAGCTTTAATTGTTTGTTTACATTAACTGTTTGTAATTTGATTAATTCCAGAATATTGCTCTAGTTTGGCTAACCTCACATCTTTGTACGGACTTTGTTACGTAAGTATGGACCTGTGGAAGTGCAGACTCCCGGAGGACAGGAGGACGGTCTTTCTACATTGGAACGGCAGCGTAGTTGTCACAGCCCAGCTCTGCTTTACAGGAAGTTTTTTCTCCTTTTTTTTTTTTTACAGAATTGCAAAAAACTCTTAAAGCTATTAAAAAGCATAAACAGACATATAAAATATATAATATATATATTAAAACCTTTTGTAAACAATTGGCTTTAAAAAAAAAGAAGAAGCAGAGGTCAGGAAAAAAAACGTTGTGGTTGTGTTCTAGCGGTTGTGGACGGCGGTTAATTTCAGTCGTGGAGAGGAAAATCATTTTTTTTAGCTTTTTTTCCATCATTTTTTTACAAAAATGATGGAAAGGGCAGTGTTGCTGATGTTGGTGATCGTGGCCAGGTTGCTTTACGGGAAGCTGAGGAGGAAGCAGTGAGACGGAGGAGTTGTGCGTTTTGTTCTCTGCCATTACCGCTGCCGGTTGAAGCGAAATGCATTCTGGGATATTTAGCTGCCCAAAGTCTTCACAAGTCACCACCGATGCATCTTCGATAAAATGGGCGGGGCAAGTACATATTCGGGCATTCAGACTTGGGTACTTGTGTACTTTGTATTGGAACAGTACTTTGGCTGCGACTGATGATGCATCACAAGTACGCAAGTACAGAGAAGTGCTCGTATTGGGAAGCACCGCTAGTATATCCTCCTTTTTGTGGTTCAAAACCCTTAGAAAACTTTCTCTCGTTGCTCATTCTGGTATGTGGTCCTGTGCTAGACAACAACATGCTGTTAACTTGTCAGAAACACACATCATGTCAACAGACTCTTATTTTAGTGGTTGGACAATAAATGGAGTCATTCAGAGAAATGTAGATGATACAAAGTAGCGCTAATATGCAGACGGAGTAGCATGTTTGTGTGTAGGACAGAGGAGACACAGCTGGACATTTAATAGTTCCCCTGTGGTTCTCCGTCTACATGAACTTTAATGCTGCGTCTGCTCTTTTGTTTCAATGACTTTAACATCATAATTAAATTTCCCTGTTGCCATGGAGACTCCTCCGAGTTTATTAACCCTCGTTCTCCTTGAAGCTCTTCTGTAATTAACGTTAATAGAAATCTGATGGAAGCTTTTAGTTCCCCTCCTCCTCATCAGCAGAAACTCCAGAGTGTTTGTCTCAAACAGATTTTATTCAAACCAACAATTAAAAATAGTTTCATCAAGTTTTACATTCAGACTGGATCAGAAAAATCTAAACATTTCATCCAAACTAATCAATGTCTGGCAGTTTCTGTACAGCGTCTGGAGGAAGAGGAGCGCCGACAAAGACGAGGATGGACCCTCAGCAGGAGGTGAAGGTCTTCCAGAAGAAGTTCTTGCAGCCGGCCTTCCTCTCCCGGGGGGCGAGCAGTGGCCCACTACCGGCAGCCCGCTCCAGGTCCACACCAATATCCTCGGGTTCTCCTCCAGCCAGAGGGAAGTTCTCCTCCTGGAGAGCCTCGTTCTCCACCTGAAGAAGGTCTGAGAGGAGGAGTTCGGCCAGAGAGGCGCGAGACATGTCCTGTAGGAGGAGCCACAGGGACGAGGATAGGCGTGAGACAACAGAAAGACCGACAATCATCCCAGTGAGGGTGACTTTTCTTTCACATTTCCAGCAGTACAGAACATGTTAAGCAAATCACAAAGAGGTGTGGGAACCGTGGAATCACCACGATGGCTGCAGGACATCTCAAATCAACAAGTTTTTACTGGATCATGGACACTGCAGCAACTTCAACAGAGCGCTATATTTACACCGCAGTTCTACATCATCCACGTACATTTGAAGAGGACCCATCATCATCATTAGGAAAATGCAGATTGTGCTGTGTGGATGTTAAATCTTATATCAGAAAAAATGATCAGAAAATTAAAACTAACACAGTAAACGTGCCGTCCACAAATCCTTCAGGTGTTAACCAATCAGAATCAAGCAAATATTGTTTTCCCAAGTGGAGCTAAGCTATGAACAAAATCACACGGTAGTCTTTTAAACCTTTACACGTCCTTACATGGTTCCTGGGCAGGTTTATGCTAATTAATTAGCTTCCACCAACCTGTGGTCAACTGGAATTCACGAACATCCAACATTCTTACATAAAAGTCCTGGTTTTATGCAGCCAATGAACTACTAGCTCTCAGCTATGCCCCACCTCCTCTGCTGTTGATTGACATGGCACTGATTTGACACTCATTTCAGAACTACAGAAAGGAAAAGCACAACTGAGAAAGACGGTTTGAAAAAAGACTTTTAGGACTGACAAAAGAAAGGTGGAATTCAGAAAGATGAAGGATTGATTTTATTTCTGGGTCGACTGAGTGTTCGTTATTTTCTGTCAGATTTGTCAGATTTGAATCAACAAAACAATACAGTAATTTATTTAACTCATAAATAATGACGCAAATATTAAAGTTGTCTCCTGTAATTTTTTTAAGGAAATGTGAATAAAAATGTTTGGAAGATGAGAGGATGCTGTTAAAGAACGTTTCCACATCTGGAATTAAAAAGGAGGAAAAGTTCACTGTTTCAGTGAAATTAGAACGGTAGAACTGAAATAATAAAATAATAACTCAAATAATAAAAAAACATTAAATGAATAAATGTGCAATATCTCATTCTAATTCATAATCATGTAAGTAAATATTAAATAATTTAATCATACATTTAATGTAATTACTTAAATATTAGATAAAATTAATTAAAAAATAAATATGTAAAAAAATAATAAAAGAAAGATAATGACATGAAAAAATAGAAATTAAACAGAAATGGTGACATTTTTTTTTTGGTTAAATATTAATAAGATAAGTGAATATTTTTTGTGAGATACAGACTTTTTAAAATTGTCTGCTGTGTCTTTAAGGTCTGAGAGGACGAGTTGGTGTGCATGTGTTTTCCAGTATTTTCTTGTGCAAAAAACAGAAAACAACAGGAAATTGCCGACTGTGTGACAGTATATGAAAATAAGAGGCAATAAAATGGCTGAAGTGTATTTAAGAATCCATCATGAAAAAAATCCGAGCTGGAAGACAAAAAAGGTGAAAGTGAAAACAGAAATGTCTCAGTGACGTGTGGAAACGCCCAGCGGGCAGCGAACGCGCCACGATTTCTCCACAAATCTTCTACGTCTGATTGATTTTTAAGCCTGAGTTTGGACACTTCATTTTCACTTCTGGAGGATCATCGATCGATCGATCATGTCAGTTCGGTTCCAGCCTGATCAACTTCATTGGATTGATATCAGACCTGTTATAGATTTATTTTTCATATTTCTACAGATTTATTAACTTTTATTTAAAGTTAGTGAGTTTTTACAGAATCATTTTCTTCCTGATTTGTTTTCAGCAGTTTTAGTCTTTGTAAATTTGTAGTAAAATCAATTTAAGTCTTCAATATGATTTAAATTTAAATCTAACAAATTTAAGATTTAATATATATATTTTGTTTACTTTAAATGAGTTTTTGTCTTGAAAAACAGATGGTATTGGTTTGTTTTAATTTCAAAATTTGGAGTTTCTCTGCAAGTATAGGTGCGTGCATGTGTGCATGTGTGTGTGTGCATGTGTGCACCTGTTTGGAGGAGAGCAGCGGGCTCCTCTGCAGCAGCATGCGCAGTTTGGAGTCTCTCTGTGCGGAGAAGCAGCAACTGAAGGAGGCGCTGATGAAGAGGAGCATCAGGAGGAGGCGCTGGAGGCGCAGGGAGCAGCAGCAGGAGGAGGAGGAGGAGGAAGAGGCCATGTTCATCAGCTGTCTGACCGTGTGAGGATCTTCTGACTCTGACCCGGGTGCCGGGCTCTTATAGAGCCCCGCTGACGTCACCACCACAGTGAGGAGGAGGAGGAGGTGAATGATGATGATGATGATGAGTCCGCCGCATCACACTTTAGTGAAATGATCCGTTTTCAAGCACTTCTTTCCTTCCTGCTGCTCAGTTGACAGAGCTTCTCAACAGGACGATCACTCGGACCCACAGCAGGATGCTGCGGAGGAGGACCTGTCAATCACCCCACTGAAAAACCCAGATCACACAAACGTCACATTAAAGGACATTTAGGACATTAAACTTACATTTTACCAGATTAAGATCATAATTTCATGGTATTAAAGTCATAATTCATCAATACTTAAGTTGGAATTTCAGTTTTTTACTAAAT
Source organism: Arrhamphus sclerolepis (assembly GCA_037176975.1). Taxonomy (NCBI): domain Eukaryota; kingdom Metazoa; phylum Chordata; class Actinopteri; order Beloniformes; family Hemiramphidae; genus Arrhamphus; species Arrhamphus sclerolepis. The sequence goes on from JBAMYA010042335.1 coordinate 11,495, forward strand.
TTGTATTTTCACTTAATTGTACAAAGTCAAAAATCATTTAACATTAATGATGTAATTTTTTACATGATTAAAATTGTAATTTTGTGATATTAAAGTCATACATGGCATTAAAGATGTAATTTTTATGCTTGGGGCAGAAACAGTAAAACTGTTTTCAACATGACAACAATATTTAAAGAGGGAGTGAGAGTTTTTGCTTTTGTTGTCATGGAGGCAAAAACAATGGCAACACCGTCAAGATGTTGCTTTATGTTAGTCGGGAAAATGGGGTGCTTGTGTCTTTTTAGAGGATTGATGGAATTTTGCCACAACATTGCTGGAATATTGGTGAAACATTGCCAGAATGTTGGTGGAACATTGCAGGAAGAATGCTGGAACACTGTCAGAACTTTGTTGTAACTTTGCTGGAATACTGGTGGAACATTGCAGGAACATTGCCTGACTATTAGGGGGAACATTGCCTGAATATTGGGGAAACATTGCAGTAACATTGGGGGAACATTGCTGGTGGGACCTGGACACCTTGCCGTCATTGAGAGGACAAACTCTTCTTTATTACGTCTTCACACCAAAGAAACAAGATTAAAAGCACTGAAACTAACTTCTTTATGTATTTCTTGGATCTCCATGATCTTTGTTGGTCGGTTGTGGTGGTTTGTGAGTCTCTATGAGGGAATTTTCCATCTCTTTGTGTCATACTTGGTCCGGGTCTCCTGTGCTCCAGGTGGTCGCCCTGTCTTGCCTCTTTCCTCTCCCCCCTCTGTGTCATCCTCAAACCGTTGATAAATGTCATGTGTCCAGTGAAGCATTAGCTCTGTTTTGAGCCATTATCTCCTCCTCCTGTTTTTACAAGCCCATCTCCTCTTCCTCTTTTTCCCAGTTGCATCCTTTCGCAGCAGCATCATCGCCCTGCTGCCTGAAGGTTTGTCATTAACCTGCTGATGCACTCGCTCAAACACAGCTGAATGGTTATTAAACTCTTCTGTTCCGCTGCTCTACAGACACTTATTGGTTTTCTTCATTAAATCCTCCTCAAATTCACAAATAAATAAGCTCTGATTCCAGGCTGGCAGCTCGTGTTTGCTGGCTGCTCCTATGTGATGGAGGTAAGTGTGTGGGTGTGGCTGGTGACTGTTTTTATAGCTACTTAATGATACGCAGAATATGGGCAGTCATAAAAGCATTTTTATAAGTGCACATAGCAGTGAAACAGTAAAGATTAGAGTCAACAGAAGAGGAAGGCAACCACGTTTTGACCTTGGTGAAACCAACATACATCTTTCCTCTTGAAAAGAGCTTGACTGACCACCACAGGCTGGATCTAAAGAAAGCCAATCTCCATCAACCTTCTTGTTAAACTTCACAGTATTCATCCCCAACAGAGAGGACCCGACTTCATTCTCCTTGGTGACGTCCGTCAGTTCTTCCAAGATGATGTTCTGGGTCTTCTTTGGGCTCTTCCTCCAGTTGGAGTCTCTCCTGAATGACCAAAGCTCTCTCCAATCTCTAAACCACATATTTGAAGCTCAAGGCCTCGACTCAACCCAAATCCAGTCCTCCATTTCATTTTATTTGGCCATGAGAGTGTGCAAAAACAATCATATCCTTATTGCAAGAACATTTCTGAGGAAATTTCAGTGAGTTTGCCTGTTTGATTCAGTCCTCAATCAAGTATCACAATCACTCTCGCTGAGGACTTTCTGGCTGTATTTACTGTGTGTTTTTTACTGTGTGTTTGGAAGGGAACTCTGAGAGGCAGATGTTTGCCACATCCACATCTTTATGTGCTCAGAAGCATCTGGGATGGACTATCACCATGGAAACGTGGGGTCTACTAACTGATGAGAACCACAAGGCTCTGTATGAAGACTTCAGTTTCGAAGAAATTGTTCCACTCATGTCATCTTGTGATAATGAAGACTGGGAAGAACTCTCGATCGCTTGGCATCCTCAATGCCAGATTAGTTTTGGAGGTGGAACAAAAAGGTAAAATCTCTGCAGTCCCAACTTTTCTGAAATGTAAAAAAAAAAAAATGGATGCAAATTAGTAAATGAAATATGTTCATGTTGTTTGGGAAGAAATAAAAGTCAAAGTAAATGTAAGAGTCTCTGATGATTTACATTTACCATACCATCCTAAGTCTGATTTGGGGTTATAAGAGGAAAATAATGAAGTCCTCGATAAATGAGACCTTAATGTTTGAAGATTGAAGATGGCGGAACTGGAGCTCTTTTTGGTCATACACAAATATTTGTCTTGGAGACTGTGAAGTCACATGAACACCCTGTAGAGGTGGCAGTCTTCAATAATGTGGGTAGATCTGCAGGAGTCTCAGTAATGGAGCTCCAATCCCAGCAGTCAGAAGGTCCCTGCTGCTACAGCAAACACTAATCACATCTCTGCCAGAAGCAACTCCTCTGTGGTGTTTGTTTCTCCCCTCTGAGCCTTCATCTCCAGCAGCTTTACTGCCATTAATATGAGTGGATTCAGATGATGAGCATGCAATAGAAAGGAGCAGCCAATGAAAACCCCCTTCATGTACTTGGATTTTAAATACCTGAAAAATTATTTAGACTACTATCGATTGCACCATTGATATGTAAAATGAAAGTTTTTCTTACCAGAATATTCATTCCATGGTTCTGTGCAAGAGCTGAAGCCTATAGAACTTCAGTTCTTTTCTTTTTAACATCCCTGTGTAGACCTGATGCTGCGTTTGGGATCACCATGCTGTCGAATGACCCAGTTTCAGCCGTCAGTCAGATGGACTTGTAACGCAGCAGGGCTAGCGTAGAAACCGAGTGCCACTGTACCAGTACAGGAACTGCTTTGCAGTAACCAGATAAAGGATCGACAGAGTCATGAAGGGTGTGAATGACTGAATAGACACAAACGTATGGTTACACACCTTGTATTAAATCTTCAGTATGAAATATATATATATATATATATATATATATATATATATATATATATGTTTTAATATATTTTATATATTCATAACATATGAAAATAAACACACACAACATTCAATATCCGTTCTT
>JBAMYA010042336.1:0-14537 GCA_037176975.1 Arrhamphus sclerolepis
GCAGCCCATGTCACCCTGAAGCTCATCTAATCAAATTTGACTTCCAAACATGTGGCGTTGCAGTTGATCTGAATCTCATGGTTTTTGAAGCTGCCCAGTGACATGACTGCAAATTATAGCATCAAAGAACCTAATCAATGGTTTAATGGTCTCCAGCTAGCTCTGTTTGTACAAAGTAAACATTTATCTTTTGTAGGGATACCCTTCAAAAACAAAAAGTGGATGAAGTGTTTTGGGCCCTCAAGCACATATGGTGATCTTCCAGTGATCACCTAAACCTGAATATTGACTTTATAGGTATCAGTGGAGTCAATCTTATTTTCATTTTTGTGTCAAAGATTGATTCTTGATTCTGCACAAAAGTGCACATTTTGGAATCTTGAAAACACCACTGTGTGCAAAAAAAGGAAGAGAGAAGCAAGTGTAGAATGCATCTAGATTTCTTTTTGAATTTTATAATGTATAACAATACAACTACTGTTAAACAAAATCCTTAAGTTTAGGCTTGTATAAAAAGCCATGGGATGTTATGACTGTGTATTTGGAAAAATTTATATATATTTTCAAACTTTGCTGAATGGTACAGGGATTCTTAGATCACTGTTTTTTGTTTTTCCTGCCCATTCAGAATTTGCTGGAAGTTTGCTAATATGGTGCAATCTGAGTTGCTCAGCAGTTTGACATAAAAGTTATTCAGTTTTTCTTTATTATAATTGTTGACAGATGGTTTAAGTGGTGTTTTTTTGTTTATATTAAATGTAGCCCATCTGATTCCTCTGTCATTGGAACATTTTAAAATCCAAAGTTCCACCTAGCACTTGCGCTCACTACAGATTTGAAAAAACAAACAAACATTGAATTTGAAAATGGGAATTTCAGGCCTGTGTTGGAATTTTATTTTTAGGTTTTGGAAAAGTCGTGGAATTTTACACAATGTGGTGTCATAGCCTAGTAATAATAGTTTACATGTGCTTAATTTTTGATCAATGTTTGAAGTGGTAAAGATGAGACGAGACCTCAGAAGTTGGAACAAATTAGCACAATGCTGGGGAAATGTGCATTTAACAATCTTTGGCTTTACTAGGATAAATGTAAGTTATAGCTCTGATCCATGATGAAATATTTATTTTGTTTCAAATGGCATGGAGTGTCATTAATTATTTTTCAAAGTGGTTCATCTTAACTTAGAAATTCAAGTCTTAAATTTAATGTAAAATGAAAATTTGGGGAATGTTGTCATGGAGTAGCTTGGAAAAGTTATTGAAATATTTTGGCACCCTTCAGATGAAATTGATTATATTTTCTTCTGAAACTCTGGATGTTCCATATTTATTAAACTACTGACTCTGAAGCAAACATTAGCTGCAACAATCTGGCACACTAGTACTCCCTCAGCATTGTCAGTATAATTACTGTTACTATAATTACTAATTGAAAGTCTTGAGATGCAAGTGCAAAAGCACTTTTGTCAAATAGTGTTTAAAAAAAATACATGTTTTTGAAAATTGAATCAGTTTTGAACCATAGAAAATTACAACTTTTGCACAACTTTTTTCCCTTCATGGGTAAAAGGTTTAGCTTTCCATTGTGATTTTAGTAGTTCAAAGGGCCACTTTTGGACTGAGCAAGGCAGTAACAGAAATTTAAAGCCTTCATACATTTGCTTAGTCAGGACTAAAAGGGATTCCACGGGGAATCCATGTCCCCAGCATGTCTGAAATCTGACATACACAGACAAAGAAATATGTCTGCCTGTGCTGTGTTGAAAAAGTGAGACAAAGAAAAGGGAGACAGACTGTATTAAGAAGGGATTTGGTCCTGTAATTAACCCCAGAGGTGGTAGTATGAAAAAGGGAAGACTTTTCAAAATGAGATATAACGGTTATACAATGAAAGTGAGAGGATCTAGCCTCTCCAGTTCTTAAGGATTCCCTTTTCCTTAAAAAGTTTGTTAAGACCACATTTTCAAAGGGCTATGGTAGTTTGTGACTTGAGACAATAATCTTATTGACTGTGATTTTCATCCCTGTGTTGCTCTGTCACAGAGAAATGCATCAGCATTCGCATGACGGAGCTCTCAGCATTCCTGACAGTGTTTCAGTGTATTTGTGGTTAGCGCACTGGGAGGGTCTGTTGGTATGGAGAGATCTATTGGAATGCTAATCTGCAATGCTATTTACTATTCAGAGGAAGCTGTAAGGACCCCCCGCTCACCACCCTCCCGAAGCCTCTTTTCTGTTTCACAGTGCACTCATCCCATAGCTTACAGGAAACTGGTGCAGGACCACTTGAGTCGCATCCAAGCGTCCGTTGCATTCTACTCTTTGAACATGTCACTTGGCTCAGTTGGTACTTTTATTTATTTAGTCATAAACTGCTGCTAAGATCTTTTTTCTAGCTGACAGTCTCATTTTTAGGAAAACCTAATTGAAACCCCACATTGGTCCGTAATGTGTTCCTCATTTAGCTGAATTACAGGTATTTGCTCAACTATTTATAGTGATACTTTGAAGAACTTGTCTGTTTACGATGATGATGATGATAATTATAATAAAAGTAATTGGGTTTTAAATGATAATGGTCACAATAGTTAAAAGTTATTGTTATTATTGTTGACTTTGGGGATTTTTTTTTGTTTGTTTTAGCCATAGCACTTTGGTCAACTGAGGTTGTTTTAAATGTGCTCTAGAAATAAACTTAACTTTATTTGACCATTAAAAATGCATAAATCATATATTAAAGTAAGGTTAAAGTAAGAATTTCCTTAGAGAAAAAAATCTTTGTTACCTAAACTGAATTTTGTCGACATCACAGTCAGATGTTGTTTGTATTATCTTCAAACAAATATTTTTTTTTCCAACCAATGAAAGCACATTTGTGTTTCTGTACAGGGTCAGGGGACTTATCCCTGGAAGCATGTTTTAAAAATGGATACCAAAAACAGTCTGCTCCTCTGAAAGACCTGGAGGCAAATGGATCTTTACTTTTGGAGTTTCTATCTTTCTCTTCTTTTAATGTCATCAGTTTCTTTGGTAGCAAGATTATTCATGATTCATTTTTCCATTTCCTCCTGCTTGTACATATTGCCATGTAACAGATAAGATATACAGCGATATGGAGGTGGCGTCAGTTGTCAAGCCTTTGAGTTCGTTCAAATCTCTTGATGTTCCAAAGAAGATGTTTTCTACTTGTTCGGTTTTCTAATATTCTTATTTTTGTACACGTCCAAACAATTTGAGCTATCTGATGATCTGGCCCTTGAGGAAAGTGCAGAAGATGGGGTAAGATGGAAATGGCTGATAAGCTCTGGCAACTGACTAAAATGAAAAGCCCAAAGAAGATCATTATGCACTGTTGATCTGACTCTACCCTGTTTAATTTTTAGCCTCTTTTTTCCATCTAGGCACTTGAACAGATATGTTAGAAAATAAACTGTAGTAATTACATTTATCTTTGGGCATTACTGGGCCTGATTATTTTGTAAGGGTTATGTGATACAAGGAATGATATAACACTATCATCAGAAAGTGATATAAGACAAAGGAGATTCCTGTCTTCTGCTGATGGACTATTCTTTCTCACATAAAGTATGCTGAAGCCTGTAATTTAGGTGCTCACAGTAATTTTTCCACCCTTTTTTTTTTTTTTTTTTTTTTTTGCTTCAGCAATAATGAGTGTAACCAGTGGGCTTTTGAGTTAGGTTGTCATTGAAAGTATGCCATGACTCACCATGACCGCTTGGGAGGTTTTTATGTTTATTTTCATAATAAAACATGAGAAAGAAAAGCCATTGTCTTGTAAGCTAGATTAACAAGCTCCAAATGGTTTTTGGCCACATTGCCCATAAGAGTTGGAGTTGCCTCAGAGTTGGAGTTCATCCCAAAATCATACGCAGAAATTATGTCAGATATTTCTGCTCAAGCAGAAACGCACATTTGTAGAATCAATGTTTAAAATATCATCTTACTTTTGGAAGTACTTTTTTCAGATTGTTGTTTGATAATCAGTGAAGTGTTGTATCAGTGTTTATCAATTATCAATTTGTTTATCAATAACCTTATTTATTAATTACATTTGGTGCATTTTCTGACTTGAATGTTAGTGTAAGCTGGGGGATTCACATTTGTTGCTAGCACACGGAAACTGACTCTCATGTGCTCTGTCCCCGAGCGTCTTCGTTGGTGCTCAGTGTTTAGAACACAGCTGAGTTGACCTGCGGGAGGTCCATTAGCAACATGGAAATGAAACTGGGTTTACGTACATATGGAGCGGCATAGTGCACACCCTGTTATGTGGACTCAATCACTAGCTGTCCTTCTTACCAAAGAAAACAAAAAAACAACAACAGCAACAAACTAATAGGTTGCCAGTCTACTAAATATAGACACTTGGAACTGTAGATTTGGGTTTTTTCCCTGTTGGCTTAGTGGTAGTGTTTTCGCCTACCATGCAAGTGGTCTGCGTTCAAATCCTGGTTGTGTCAGGAAGGACATCCTTCATAAAACTTGTGCCAAACCAATCATGGACACATCACCCCGGTGTGGCTACCCCAAAAAAGAGCAGTCTAAAAGGAAGTGTTTTGTAAATCTGTTTGCATGTTTATTCCTTGTCATTCATTAAAATGCAGATTTTGTTCTTTTCTCACTCACCAGATACAGGTGTGTTTATGATGGTTGCTGAAATTGGTTAATGTGCTGATAGGTTTATTGACAAAATATGCTACTATTCTGTTCTGGTAATGCCTTCTTGTATACAATTGCAGTACCACCGAACAATTAATCGGTTTCAAATTGAAACTGCAATTTGAAATGATCCAACTGTTAAATTTCAAAGGTTGCAGCCACATTAAATATTATACCATTTTTTTGACAAAGTCTTAAAACATAGCCACTCAGTGGTTTTGCTAAGTTGCAATGTTCTCATGGTGATGGTTATGCCCATCAATGAGAAGTACCGTTCTCGTCATTTACCAGCCATGTTAAGGGAAGCGTAATCGTCAGGGAAATTGGCACTTGAAATATGATTATTGTCTTGAATAAGGGACATAAATGGCAAAGCTGAGAAACAATTCAGAAGACCCCCGTGATCCTGAAGAAGATTGAATCTGGCATATACAATGAATGGATGAACTGCAACCAGATGGCTATTATTACAGACTTTATTTTCCTTTTTTAAATACAGTATGTGGTTGAAAAAAAATGCTTGGGTTTCATTTTGGTGTATAGACTATTTTTGGTGTGTGTTTTCATGGTCTGTTTTCCTTTAGATTTTAAACTCTTGCTGTGTATAATCTACACAAATAGTCTATATAATAGTGTAGTGAATGTTGTATTAAGTCTACACCTGGTAAAGAGACAGTGGTGACAGGTCCCTTTCTTTCTGTGAATCCCTTTTTGTAATATCTCTGGTTAGGTTACCCTTTGAAGTTTTCTTCTTTTTTAATAGTTGATCCCCTCTGTAGTGCTTTTACTTATATAAAAAGTTAACGCCCCATCACTGCCCACTTGAGATGACAAGTTTCGTGTCTAACTAAGGCCACGGGGCAAGCGAGGAAAAAAATTTGATTACAATCGATAAATATTTAGAGATATATTTTTAACTGGGAGTTGAGCAATCCTTTCATGTGATTTTATTTTTTCTCCCTCCTCATGTTTTTTTCCTTTTGGTTGGGTTAAGTTCCCTTTGAAGTAATCAGCTGTTCAGTACACAGTTTAATTCTCAACGAGGTTGCTTTTGTTCATGCTCTGTCTGCAGTTCCTGAGTGTGTCTCTTGTTACTTTCACACTTTGAACATCTAAGTATTTTATTTTATTTTGATAAAATGAGTGTCAAATAGTTTTATCTTTGACTTTAAGTCCTGGACAGATGAGATGAAGTTGGGTATACCTGGAAGTGGTAGCGCTGTGAATCTTTAGATTTCACACAATTTGATTCACCTGTTTTTTGAGGGTACAATTTCATTCTAAATCAACTCTTTTTCAAAGTAATTCTTGATTGATTGCAAAGGGAAACTAATTTCAGTATCTTTAGTCCACAATGTGCAAGGAAGACATGGATGGAGTTCAGAGTAGAGAAGATTGTATATAAAGTGAAGAGTAATAAGTGATTATATCTTAAGGTTTATAAAAGAGTGTGCATATGGTGAAACGCAACTTAATAATTGAAATTGTATAAACAATTAAATCATTATAAGTATCACACAGTTTGACTAAAATGAGCTGCAGTTGAGGTTTATGGAAATCTCTGTACATACTATTGAAAGGTAAACAGAGCAGTAGACTACAGGTCTCCATTCTACTGTCCCTACCTGTTAGTGTTTCTACAAAACATTTTTTTGTTTGCGTTATCCAAGCGATCGCACTATCTGCAGATAAGTGAATTATGGTGATGCTGCACTACTTCTACGAAAAATTTGAAATCTGCCTCACATCCCCTGTAGGTTGTATGTCATAATGCAAGTTTGATAGTGCTACGACACAAGTGGAAGTAGGTCACATGATCTCTATGTATTAACATAACTGTGGGGGATTTGGTGTTGGACTAAAGTGATGGATCATTGAAGAAAAAAAAATAAAAATAAATAAATCAGTCTGTTAATTCCATTACCACATAATATCTTTTTCTATTAATTTGAACGCCAAGTGCATTACAAATTGCACGATTTTCATTTTTTTTATGCTTGATTGCTTAAAACAATTACTTTTCTTGCCTTGACAGCTGGAATGGGCTTCATCTGTCCCACAACCTTAAATAGGATCAAATCAGTTTAGAAAATTAATGTTTAAAAAAAAGAAAGAAAGAAAAGAAAACTTTGAATCAATCAAAATCTTTATCTTTGCCTAAAATGGAAACTAGAGCTAGCTTAAAAAAAACAGCCATCTCTAGAAAGTAGCTTGGTTCGTTTTGACTTACTTTTTGTTGTAGAAACTTCTACTAGATTATACACTGAACTTCTATGTGACAATCATGCTGAGATGTTTAATAAAGATTATTTAATGAATAATTTAAAAATGAACATGAAATACGTTGGACAATTCTGGCACATGGTGTGAGATATACCACAGTTTGTCCATGACATGGTTAAACATTATATTTGGGCAGATCATTTATTTTATTTTATTTTTACACATTTTATTAAAGTGTGTATAATTTGATGTAAAAGTGGAGACTGTTACTCACTTCTTTGATGAGAAAGTATATGATTATGGAATAGCAACTGGGAAGAATGATTATGTCAGACATGCTGTATGGCTGACACATCCTTACTCAGAAGGGTGAGGTCATGTTTGTCTCCTCCTCATCTTTGTTCTTCTCTTTGTATCATAGCTTTTCCTGCCTCACTCATTTCAGCATTCGTAAAGTGTCCGAGAGTACATCTGCAGTGTGCAGTTAATGTTTTATTGTTCTTTTCCTTCGACCCTGTCTTTATTCTCTGTCCACATTATGGCCCTGCTCTCTTTTTCTCTGTTTCTTTATCACGTCATCTAACAGTGGGCTGCCTGTAACTATGGAAACCAGCTGGGTTGCTCTCCTTCTGCTGCCGACAGTACACCTCTCCTGCTTTTCCTCTGGTTTTATTCTCTTTTCCTCTTGGTTATTGAGGACTGCTTTAATGAAAACTGCATGTAATGTAGGTTTCATCTGCTTGGCACAAGCTGAAGAATGGTTAAGGGAGTGTCGGGTCCTCTTGTTTCAGTGTTTGCTTTTAGTACCACGAATCTCTTTTTATCATGCACTGCCTTCTAGTTTTATGTGGGTGCATAAATGGCCCTGATTTTGTTTACCTGTTTTGTTGTCCTGGCAGGTACGAAGAACAAATTGTGTTTGATGCCTTATTCTTACATGGTTCAAAACTCTGAACAATTAATCAATATTGCCTTGTACCCTGGATTTACATAGTTTATACTGCCTCTGCATGCTGACTGCATGCAATATCAAAAATTGGTTATTCATTTTATATAAAGAATAGCTTTATAATCACTGTTTTGTTTTGGTTTTTCTTTTTTTATATGGAAGCACATCAGCCCGTGACTGCACACTTACACGATCAAAGCCTCATGTGTTTAAGCACTTTCTCAGGAGTACTGCCACACCTTGGCCCTGCTCTTCACTAGTTTTCTATACTCGCAGCTGCCTGTCAGAAAAGTAGTTAACCTTCTTCTAACCTTGAGCTCTAATAAGGCCGGCTTTTGTTGTCAGAGATTCAAATTCTCAAAGGAAAAGGGAGGTTTTAGTGCTCAACACTCTCTGTCTGAGAGGGCAAAGGGGGCACAGGCTGGGCTGACAGATTGTGCCCCCAACCCACCCCTGTCCCCCTCATGTTGGCACCTCAAAGCACTGCTTGCCTGACAGCTTGTCTGGCATCACCTTGGATTAGTAGTGGATCTCACTTGTGGTCCTAGGAAATAACATGTTATAATTGGAGTAAAATAATATTTTTATGGGGTGCTAATGATTTTAATCTCTCTCATTACATTTAAGTTTTTGTTTTTGACAGTGATGCAGCTGTGGTTCAACACATTAAGAAAACAAACATAATGCTGGATTGATCCTGCATAAGCAGATGAAGTGTCCGCATTACTTGTTCTGCCTTTGAAACTGTTTTAATGACTCAAGTGGTCAGTAAAAGGGGCAGTCAAAAGAGGACATTAAAGAAATTTACTAAGTTAGAATTTTTCCCCCCACTTTTTCATTTTGAGACCCGAAAAGAAGAAAAAGAAATTCAAATGTATAACTTTGAGGTACAACATTAGACCTTAAGCAGTGAAGATGAACTAAACCTTGTTGGGGAGTTGAGCGCAACCTGATAGCAAGAATATCATGTCATTGTTTTAGGGCTGAGTTAAGTTGTTGTTGGATTTCATGAGAGTTTAGTTATAAAAAGACTGATTGTTGGACTGCTTGCAGCCTCGTCATTCTCTCTGAAACAGCAGCAGATAGTATTGCAAAGTTGCACCTGAACAAACCACAAGGTTTTTGAAAAAGACATTATTTGGACAGACAAAAACAATGTGGAGATTTTTTTGGGGCTGTAATAGACATAATACTTACCTAAAAATCACACACAGCACTTCTGCATAAACACTGCAAGAAGGAGACAGGCTGTCGAGCAGTGATGGAGAAGAAATAAAACAGTGGTGTTCATCTAAGGTTCTATATGCTTATTTACCAGTTGTTTAAAAAATGTAATTGACATAAACAACATCAAAAATAAGTGCAACATTGATAAATACGAAAATTGATAAGACAATATTAAACTGAAGATCAGTCTCGAATCAAAAATCTTACCCATATTAACTTCATAGTACAACTACATGAAAGACAATTCTTTCCAATATTCTTTTAGAATATAACATCTTAGTTGAAATAGTGTGCAATGAAAATGTGCTATAGTATGCTTTTGTGCTCCCTTGGAAGAAACTAATTAAATGGAAAATACAGGTCTAACCTGTTAAGACTATGTGACGTGAACCTCATTAATTACTCTTTGTAAATTGAACTGTTGCTGATTCTGCAGTCGTAAACCTGTCCCACATGGCAGTGTGTGTGTGTATGTGTGTGTGTGTGCCTGCCTGTGCGCACGCTCTGGTTGTATACATTATCAGTGGCAGCTCAGACGACAAAAATCGGAAGATTGAAGGTAGCTTCCTCCCTCTGGGCTTTCAGCTCTGCCTGACCATTGTTTGACTTATCTGGCCATCTATCTTCACATATTTGAAATAGCAGGACTTTTTGACACTCTTGTCAGTGCTGTCTCTATTACCTTTGTGATGGCTTCTTGAAAATGCCAGTTTTCTTTGAATAGCTGTGTTTTTCTGTACATTTGAGCTTGATAAGGAGATTCTAGGTTTCTCACACAGACTCAATACTCTAAAGCGGTAAAAATCCAGTCCACACACATGCAAACACCTCCTCCTCTTTTAATACACACACCCCCTATACTCAATCATTCATAAAAAGGGTGTGCTGCTTTTAGTGATTTTTGGATTTTCAAACCCAAAGATTTTCATTTCAAAGTACCAAGAAAAAAAAAAACTAGCAACCTTTTGAGCAAACCGTAATTACTTTCTGTGTGCGATGTTCCTTGTCTGCTTCAAGCAGCCCTCTGAGAGATTGGTACTTGAGGCATATGGTTGCATTACTGTATTAATCAGAAAATGGGCACACTCCAGTTTTTAGGAATAGCTAAGTCTGTTTGCCGAGTGCCATAATGAACAAGTGGCATCACAACAGCTGACAGACATTAATTTGAATTAAAAAGAGAAAAATATGTGATTCTATTGTTTCCAATTCATTTCATTAATGCTTTATAAATCCCCAGAGGGAAATATTTATTTAATAAATAAGCACAACCTGATAGTAAGATAATAATCTGAAAATTATAGATTATGTGTATTATGCATTATATTAGAGGGTTATTAGTTAATTACTACCCCTACTACTAATACCTACCTGATAAATAATCATTTAATGTAGTGTAAATAACAGCAATAATGATAACAATACATCTGCCTTTCTTTTTTTTTCTTTTTTTTTATAAATACGTTGGTGATGATGGGATGTACACTGGTCCTTATTTCCTCCGGATGTGCACCTTGGGGAGTCATCCATTCCCTTTATTTGCCCTGGGCAACAAGAGCTCATTACAGAAGCTAGACAGATGTGCTCTCAATTTGTGTCAAATGGGTGGGGAACACTGTGTGCGTTTGCCTCTGTCTGTCTCTCTATATATAGAGCGAGATGGAGAGAGGACAAGCAGGAGACTCTGGATTCATTGTTCTAGGTGGTGACTAGTGTTGTACTGAATTTATTCTTGAAAAACATGTTATAAAGTGTCATTATGTGTGGAGAAACATGTAAAATTTACTTATCTGGAACCTTTTCTGAAGATGCTAATTGTCTTTCTTTGTTTTATAGTTTCAAATAATCCTTTATTGCACATGTCATTTCTTGTGGCAGTTTAACCACAATCTTTTCTGCTAATCAGGAGAACTAATTACGGTTCCTCTTTGTCTGTTTCAGAAATCGAGCAATAGCCGATTATCTACGTTCCAATGGATACGAAGAAGCATATTCCACTTTCAAGAAGGAGACAGAATTAGATAATGTAAGTGCATTAAGGGTGTGTACATTGTCCAATCAGCCAATCAGACCAGTTTATTCTTGTGGAACAATGGGCTCTGCTAACAGAGCTTGAGAGAAGATTTTATTTGTCTAGATATATTTTGATATTCATAGTCTTGCTGTATGGCAATATTATTTATTTTTCCATGAAAATTTTACATAGCACATATTTTGAAATTGAGAATTAATTGGTTTTATATATGGTTAAAATGCACACAGTGGACTTTTTTATCCCATTTTTTGGACATTACAAAAGGGAGGTAAACACTTATATAAAGTTTAAAAAATTTACATAGATTATTATGTGGTTTCATAAATCATAGTGTAAAACAAAATGGAATAAATGAATTATTTTTTTCTTTTCTTTTTTTCAGCCCATTTTTAATTAGATGCTCTTTTTCAGCTCACCATCCACCTCTTTAAACACACTGTCTTGTATCTTGCCTTCACATGATACCCTGCCTCTGTGTCGTCCTCTTTCCCTTTCCTCATTAGTTCTCCATGTGGCAGCCCTTTGGAAGCCAGCTAAATAATAGATGAATGGCACAGAGGGATTGGTGCACCCTGTTTGGTTTTAGCACTGAACCATGCACACCTTTTGAGGACCAAAAGACAGATCTTTCCTCAGTTTTTAAAGCTTTGTTGTTGGACATTTATTGCTTATTCTTTTTATGTGTGTTAGATGTGGTTAAGTTTTTTTTTTTTTTTTAAATGTAAATTAAATGTGCTTTACCTTTGCCTTTTGTGGCTACTTGAGAGTGAGTTTAAGGTTAATGCATTACCAGGCTTAATACACTAGTAGAAATAATTTATATAAGTCATGATCTTCTTCTTGTGAAAGAAAAAGCCTGTACCTACATGCACAGGCAAACGCATATGTGCAAATTCATTGTCCACTGCCAATAGCCTGGCAGATTGTACAAAGTCTGGCACTTGTGGTTTTATGTGCGTTTCTGCATCTTCGTGTGTGTTGGTGTTTGGCAGATGTAGATTACATGACTTGTCCAAACTGGGTTTTCTGCTCTCTGTCATTGTTTGCTTTCTCCCCCATTTCTCTGAAGTGCCCCAGTGCATGTCTTTGTCTTGTTAGTCGGAGGAATCACCTCATGTCATTAAGAGGTGTTAAAATAAGGCATTGGTATTGTCTGAGTACATGGCTGCGAAATGGGAGTTCCAACACTAATTTTCTCCTGCACTGATGCCCATGGCTGTCAGAGTGGCTTTTTGATGCTTTTGTGTGATTTGTCCTCGAGGCTTGGGGGAAATATATCCATCTATCTATGTATATGTGTGTGTGTGTGTATGTATACATATATATATATATATATATATATATATATGTATGTATATATATATGTATGTATATGTGTGTGTGTGTGTATATATGTATGTATATAGATAGATAGATAGATAGATAGATAGATATGTGAGCTAATTTTGATCTTATTTCTTGATTCTCATTCTATCCCCAGGAAATAATCTTCATATCTGTCCCATATGTGCTCATTTCTCTGTCTTTACATGCTTCTATAATTTCAGCTCCATCTTCATGTCTCTCTTATCTTCTCCTTCCTCTCCATTTCACCTCCTCATTTGTCACGCAAGTTTCTTTTCTTTTTTTCCCCCCAGCTTTCTTCCTGCATCTCTCCGCTTTGTCCTTGCACCTCCCTTTCTGTCTTTGCTTCTCTGGTTCAACCTGCCTGAGGGCTGCAGTAAAGAGCAAATAACCACAGCTTTTCGTTTGCTTGTTTCTTTTTTTATAAGAACAGGAAGCATGGGCAGAAAAATGCTAAGTTAAAAGTGAGGAGGAGAGGGAGGACATGAGAAGAGTAAGGCCAGGATGCAAATATGGAAACAGCAAACAGAAGAGTCCTGCTAGTGCTGGAAGGCAGACCAAACGAAGAGAAAACATAACGCTGAGGATACTGTAAGTAACATTGAAAAAGAGAGGATGACCAAAATGAGAAAGTTAAGTATCATGACACAGAGTTGAGGAATGTAGATTTCAGGACAAGATGGAGAGAGGCTCTGCAGCAAGAAAGGTCAAAGCCCTTGTGAAGGCTGGAGCATAATCACAAACTCAGACCAACAGATTATCTTCTCATAGACAGAATATCCCAGACTTCTTGTGGTATTAAAAATATGTGAAAAATGACACAGATGTCATAACATTTTCTTAGAAAAATGTATTTAGAAATGATGGCTCCTCTGCCGTCCTCTCAGAGAAATTTAATGTGATGTCTGAATGACTAATGAAGTTTCCATCATTGCAAAAATAATCTAAAAGCTTATTTTTTTTATACCCCTGCCCCATTTCCTGGCTTAATTTTAAAACTGAACAACATGTTGTATTTCTTTGAATGTTTAGAGGGAAGGTTTTCAGACAAACACATAAACGAATGAGGCAAAGACCTCCACAATGACAATGCAGATGCAAAAACAGTATTCAGCCACAAACACACACACACACACACACACACACACATATTAACCCACAAAACATCTCACTGTGTGTGTGTGTGTGTGTGTGTTGACTGACATAGACCACATAGGAGTGGAGGTTTCTGCTTTGCATCCAGTTTGTATTATGAAAAGTTAAACTGAAAACCCACACATAGTAACAGATAACACACTGTGCACAAACATACGTAAAACACTGTAAAACATTATGTAAAACACTGACGTTTGATGGGTTTCCTACCATTCCTTGACTTTCTGAATTATTTTGGGGTTTTTTTCTGCCATTGTTACCCATTGCTAAGATAAACATGTATATTACAATTTTTTTTTTTAGCTTTCATGCATGACAGGTTTTGGTATTACCATGTTAAGTTTTTAAAGTCTAAAACCTCCTCATATAACTGCCACAAACTACAAGAGGCCATCAAAACTTTCAGACAGGAGGACACAGGACAAAGATGGATAAATGTAGATAATCAGAGAGAAGAACATAGACCGAATATATACTTTTACTGCTTTGATCGACTGGCAGACGAAAAGATAGGTTAAATACATTGTAGATGGAAGAAAATGAAAATGGAGCACAAAAAACTTGATACAAATCATGTGATCACTTATATAGGAGGCCTTATTCATGGGAAGAGTAACTATTAAATGAGCTTGTAGACTGACAGTGAGAATATAGACATCTAATCATGTACTGCAATTCAAAGCTGAAGAGGACCTCTACTCTAGTTATCAATAAACTTTTCAAGAGATTTTCTTGTCAGCTCAGTCAGCAATCATTCCCACTTATTAAAAATGTTTCCATCAAATCTCAGAAGCTACCGTTATAGGCATTTTCATACATATTTTAGCAACTACCGCATGTGTAGACGTTACAGCTGCTTGTGTTAGATTATAACAGAGGCCACTTACCGCCACAATAGAAACTAACCTCTCCAGTTCTTAAT
>JBAMYA010042337.1:0-14533 GCA_037176975.1 Arrhamphus sclerolepis
TTTGTGTTGGATCGATGTAGCAAAATAAAATTGTTCAGACCATAGCCCACGTTTTTCAGACATGCATCCAACTTCTTAATGTTTCTATATATAAATAAGGCATAAATAAGACATCGTGTAACTCTGGGAAACCAGAGACCGTGATTATCAGTTTTTCTTCGTATTCTCTTTCTGCCGCCTTGAGAATCCTGGTCTGCAATTGGATGCTGCTTTGGCATCGCTGCTGCCCATTTGCATAAAGTTGAGATTCTCTCAACGCTGAGACACTGACGCTCTGGTCGCTGCATCGCGCCGCTCGCTGCTGCCGATGCACCAGACGCCCTTTGCAGCAAGCAATCATTAAAAATGAATGGCTGACGGCTGCTTATGACGCTCGTGTAGCTTTTGGTGTGAATGCAAGTGCTCCGAGGCGGCATCTGGCTGAGCGGCCACAGATCCGGGAATACTTGTATTTCCTCAAATTCCTCCATTCCTCTACTTTTCCTGGATGAACTCGCTAGAAGGCCGAATTCTGGTGCATCAAATAGCCAATGTGGCAAGAATATCTTGTCGAAAACCACTTAAAATGGCAATTGAAGCGGGAGCCCACACTAAACACGTTCCGCCACTGCCTTCCTGGGATGTATTACTTTTAACACAAAAAAAAGAATTCAGAGCATATTTATTTCCTTCATTGCAAGTTCTTCAATGTTTGTTGGCCCACATATTTTGTACTCTTTTCTCAGTTTCAATAAATTAATTTGCAGACAATAACTTAAAAAAACAAACAATTTATTCACATCAAGTACTTTTTATGTTTACTTGGAAGTAATTCCTGCTTCAGCTGCTTCTTCACTGCTCCAAAATTCAGACAGCTTATCGAGCTGATTTAAATCAACCCAGTGACATTAAAAAAAACACATACTGAAGCTTAAATATTCAAAATGGTCATCAATTACGATGTGCATATTATATTTCACATATATTTAGAGGTAGAGTTTCGCTTTATAAACAGTTTTAATTCAGTGCATTTACAGTCTATGTTAGATAGCAATCCCACTGAAATTTGTCCATTTTTCTTTCTTGTTCTAATCTTTTTTTTTTTTTAATTCTCTGAAACTCAAAACAGATTCAACCATAAGTTTATATACTGTTTAAAAAAAGAAAAACTTTTTATTACCCTCATGTGTCAAAGCAAACCTGAGGAAATTTCCCATTTCAGCTCAGTTAGGATCCCTGAGAGAGACTGTATACAAGTATTTTAATGACTTCCTTCCAAGTTAACTTATTTAGCATTTGGTAGAACTGCCTTCAAACATTTGAACTTGGCTCAAACATTTTTTGTAGCCCTCCATAAGCTTGTCACGATACCTTACTGTAATTTTGGCCCATTCCTCCAAACAGAACTGCTGAATCTGAGGCTAATTAATGAGTCTGTTGACTCTCACATTACTTTTCAGGGCTTCTCATGGTTCTGTGATGATCATTCCACTACCTTCACTTTGAAATGTTCCTCAGAAAATGACACTTGGTAATTATATCAACATTCTATACCAAGTGTCCCTTACACTGTTGATAATGATACTTGCTGGTTTCAGCCTCAATTTTTTATGAGTTATTTGTTTGTTGCTCTGGGGTTCATTTGTACATATTGAACCATAGTTGGTTCACCAGTACAAATTCTTGCTTTGCTGTCCACAATGAGTCTAAAAAATATACTAAAAATATACTTATTATTAAAGAAGGCAGCATATGAAAAAAAGAAAAGAAAAACAATAAAAATATAAACAATAAAACCTAAAAATATAAAACATAAATCAAGGACAATTATAAATACTGTGGAAAAATAGTGTGCAATTGTGTATGTGGGATGTGTTCAGGAAGCCATTGTGCAGTTTTTCATGTGCAAATTGAATAAGTAAACATGTGGATGAGGTAGTCCATAGATAGGAGTTTATAATCTGCCTAACCCTGTCAGCTGTTGAAGAGTCTGATGGCAGAAGGGAAGAAAGAGCTCTTTAATCTGGATTTTCTGCATTTCACACTTCTGGGTGTCTGTGGTCCATAGCAGTCATGCTGCGAAACCACACTGCGATGCAGCTGGTCAGGATGCTCTCAACAATGCAGGTGTAGAAGTGGCTGAAGATCTTAGACAACATCCTCAGCCTCCTCAGAAAGTACAGCTGCTGTTGAGCTGTCTCATCCAGCTGAGGTCCTCACTGATGTAGACACCCAGGTATTTGAAGCTGTTCACCCTGTTCACTTCGAGCTCCTGGATGAATTGTGGCTGATGATGTGTCCTCTCCTTCCATGCTGTCTTGCTATGACACCAGACTGGCCACCTCCCTCCTGTAAGTCACTTCGTCCCCGCCAGTCATGCATCCGATCACTGCGGTGTCATCTGCAAACATCAGCATGATGTCCTTGTGGGAGGCAATACAGTCAGATGTGAACAGGACAACACAACCCTGTGGAATGTCTGTGTGTATAATAACGCTGGCTGAAGTCCTGTTACCAACCCTGACAGACTGGGGCCTGGGTCCAGTACGCAGTCACGGAGGGTGGGGGAGCAGAGCAATTGTAGACAGTTTATGGGTAAGTTTGTGGAGGATGACCGCATTGAAGGCAGAGCTGTGTCAAAGAGCATTCTGATGTAGGAGTCTTTATGTCCCTGGTGATCGAGGGAATAATGAACTGCAGCAGTGATGGGGTCTGAGGTGGACCTGTTGTGTCGATAGGCATACAGCAGTAGGGTGTCTGGAAAGCGGGCTGATGTGGGCCAGCACCACATCTCGAATCACTTTGTGATGGCTGGAGTGTAGACTACTGGCCTGTAATCATTCAGGCGGGTGGGTGGGCTCTTCTTGGGGAGGGGGACGATGATTGTGGTCTTGAAGCAGCAGGGTGCAGACCTCTGGCTGAGGGAGAGTTTGAAGGTGAGCACATGCTCTGAGAGCCCTTCCAGGGACGTTGTCAGATCCAGTCAGTGCATGGGTTGATCCTCCTCAGTCAACAGCAGAATAGAAGCTGTCCAGCTTGTCTCTGTACCGCCTCTTGGCTGCTGTGATGGCCGTACTTCACAGCTTTGTCTCATTGCCAGACTGCGAGCATGACGCATGTGGCATACCTGACTGTTCATCCAAGGCTTCTGGTTGGGGAACTCCCTGACTTGCAGGGTGTTGACACAAGTGCTATGATTTCTACTTGTGCATTAATACTTGAACAGATGAACATGGGACCTTCAGGGAAATTGTGCCCAAGGATGAACCAGACTTCCGAAGGTCCACCACTCTTTTCCTAATGTGTTTTTATTTTTCATTTTCTCATCTCATGCAAGGGGACTCTTGTGATTGAAGGTGTGCCTTAAAATATATCAAGTGCATCTCCAATGAACTCAGATGATGTTAGTTAGCTGATCTGAGCCGATCATGTGGAATTCTCCAAGTTGTTCAAGGCCAACTTTAGTATCCAAGACATTTTTTTTGTCATCATTCTGATATTTCATGGATTAAGAAAAAGAAATCAGGAATCCCAAATGATTTAAAACAGTAAAGTTCATCTGCCTTCATTTTGGTGTTCATGACATACATGCACAATATACCCTTTGTTGAACACAAGGAAATGCATTTCTCCATAGCTGGAAATGTCAGTACAGCCTTGAGGTTTTTCTCCTTCCAGTTTTGTAAAAGAAGCACATGATGAATTACTGTGACGGATGTCTTACCCAGGGGGTGTTCATCAAGGCAGGGTTCATGCAGGGTTGATGCCGGTCGTTGTGGGGTGACCTCGGTACTGCTGATGGTCTGTTCTGGCGACAGCAACAGGAGCACATGTAACCAAACAGAACAAAGTTTGAATTAGATTTGTAGTGCACAAACAGCCAATCCAATCCAACATCCCAAACTCTGATGCAGAAACACAACAATGAAACAATAAAAAGCACAGCAAAGTTCCAGTGGTTCCTCAGTGGCAACACAAACACTTCTGGACACTCACGTCTCTGCTTTTCATCAGAGAGGTTAGTGAAATTAAATCATCAACATCAATACACCCATAGTTCTCATTTTCAATTCAATTTATTTATATAGCACCTACTTATGACAAGCCATCTGTAGGCGCTTAAGAAACCCGGAGCATGACCCCCGAGCACATGGCAACGCCATCAGATGCAAAAAAAACCTAACAAATTTAAAACCTAACAAAGATCCGACTCTCAATTAAACTTGTAAACAAAACAGCCTAAGAAAGTGTGATTTACAAATGCATTAATCAATTATGTATGCCACTTTCTTCCTATTCAGGGTCACGGGGGGCTGCCGGAGCCTATCCCCTCTCTCCTCAGGTGAAACGCTGGGGTACACGTAGATAGAAGACTGAAAAAACTCTCCAACCACCTCCAATCTCAAACCGAAGCTCAATATTGGAAGATATAAAGTGCAATCTCAACTTTAAGACTTAAAATTTCATTCTAAAATAAATAATACACAGGACGTTTTGTGTCTGGCTATTTTGAAGTTAAAAAATCACTGTATTTCTAGTGATATGAAACATCATCACATCTGTAACCAGGTCTTTTTCTTATTATATGGGATAGTGCAAGCAAAATAATTTGTAATTAAATTGAATTCGCACACACTTCTAGTCATTTAAGATGCTGAGATAAATTAGGTGAGTCGCTACCTTTAGTTGCCATGTACTGTAGACAAACTTTACGGCAGACAACACATTGAGCTGTGTGCCCCTGTTTCAGATGCTGGGGTAAATAAGCCGTGTGGCTAACTTAAGCTTCCACAGACCGTAGACAACTAGACAAACTTTACATCAGATAGCAGTAGGCGCAACGTCAGATGATACCAGATGACTGAAGAAATTGTTTTGGGAACATTTTAATGTAAAACAATCAAAACAGAAAGGCTCCAGACAAGATTTAGACGAAGAACCTTCTAGCTATGAGCCACCAAGCCACCCTAATTTACAAATAAACCCTAAAGTTCATGCAAATATATTAGAAATGGATAAATCCAAGCAGATATTCAGACAGTTGTCGTACCATATTTTCAGCCAAACAAGACCAACTGAAAACAAAACTACATTTCTTTATGCATAGAAAACTTTTAATGAAGTCATCTGAAATTTTCATTCAGAGCTGAAAGTAAAAATACACAATTGTGTTGCAACAGAATCTTTTTTTTTTTTTTTTAATAATTATTTTAGTTTACCTCTGGAGTTACAATTTAATGAATGCTATGTAGAGTGCTCATTACATGGCGTGTGTGCTACCAAGTTAGAACTCACCACTTTACCCAATTAATGTAAAAGACCAATTTATACATCAGGTATCGGCGTTCAACCTAAAATTACCGGGACATAAATTTTTGGTCATATCGCCTAGCCCTAGTGGGAATTAGCCCGTTACTGTCCATTACTGATACAGAACATCCGAAATGAAGGCTGAATATTAATGACAAGGATTGGACAGACAGAATTCAGCCTGTACCTCCTCCAATGTTTCAGGAGCAGCCATGACAGCAGGGACAGCGATGTTTTTAAAAACAGACTATCATTTTAATCCCTCACTGTACTGGCGAGTCCTGAAACCAAATGTTCCTCCCTACCTGTTACCAGAACTCCGTTGCTCTGTTTTGACCACCATCCTCAGTTTCAACTGCCTAGCGTAATAAGGATATTTGCAGCGAACACATGGCTACAGGGTGCAGACAATTTGATCGCATGTGTGACAAATATTTTTTATTTGGTCACATTGATACACCCACCTGAACAAGTGAAACACACTGTATTAGGTTTCTTCTTCTTTTTTATCCAAGGTCACACTGTTCAGAACCAATCAAAAGGCAGGGAAACAGTAGGTCCCCACCTATGATTGGTTTTGATCCTGAAATTCTTCAAAGTGTTACAAAGCTACTGAGCTAAGATAAAGATAAGATAAAGAGCAACGTTGTCGATGT
This sequence comes from Arrhamphus sclerolepis, assembly GCA_037176975.1. Lineage (NCBI taxonomy): Eukaryota > Metazoa > Chordata > Actinopteri > Beloniformes > Hemiramphidae > Arrhamphus > Arrhamphus sclerolepis. The sequence continues at coordinate 5,946 of JBAMYA010042337.1, forward strand.
TTTAGAATTGAAAAAACAAACAGACAAAAAATATCCATTGCACCCTAAATATTACATTCTATGTCCTATGACCCTTTGAGGAACAAGGCCAGCTGCAAGAGATTTTCTATAAGTAGCACACACTATTGAGTCATCAATATCAACTTTGTGGGACACTTTGTGACTGCAGACTTGTCAGATGACAGAGACATTTACAGACAATGTTGTATGCTCTATGGTCAAGCAAACACGCTCATCCGTAGGTTGAGAATGTGATCAACATCTGTTAGGACCAAACTCTAAGGCCTACTGCACTCCTATGTATACCAGTCACCTGTAGAGGCTCTAGAAAAGGAGCACTAAATATGGAGACTACATATGGCTTATAATGATGGCATGCAGATGCTGCTGAGGATACCTCGATGGACTAGTGTGACACGTTTGTAGACGCAGGTGTGCCTACCTGCCCTGCTGTGCTGCGTAACCTCATGTATAGGTGCATGTGTAGGTTGTCTGAATCTGAAAACTATATCATCGCTACCCTGACCAACCCTGGACTAAGCTCAGTACGGTAATGGTGCTTGAGCCTCTACAGAAAAAGCTTTTTAAGTCTGAGTTCTTCTTTTTTTTCTTCTTCTTTTTTTTTATATGGAGCATTTATTGTGTCTGAAATAAAGTAAATGAATGAATATGAATGGGAAATGGTATGATGTGCCCCTTTAAATGCATCCATGCAACACTGAAAGCACTGTGAAAAATTTTGATGCACCTCAGTTTTGGACAGTTTTGAGTGCAACCAAATTCCAATGTTAGTCTTGAGCCCTGAAGCATCACTAGTGACAATAACAACATGTAAACTCCACACAGAAAGACCCAGTTGAATGGATATGAACATGCTAATCACAGAACTTCTGTGCTGTCACAAAGGACACAAAAGAAATAGAGGAGCAGCAGCTTCAGCAGGAACCTGAGATAAGAGAGACAGGGTGGTGATGCCTAGTGCAGTGTAGTCCCACCAGCAGCCCAGCCTTATAGCAGCATAACTAAGAGATGGTCTAAGAGACTATAGTTTAATGCTTTATAAATAAGGAAGGTCTTCAGCCTAACCTTAAATGTAGAGATGGAGTCTGCCTCCTAGACTGAGGCCAGAGGTTGAGTCCATAATAGAAGAGCCTGAAAGTTCTGCAAACCCTTTCTAGATCTACAGACTCCTGGAACAGCAAGTAAACCTGCATTTAGGGAGTGGAGTGTTCTACTTGGACAATATGGAGATTTTTCAGACATGTTGGAGCTTCATCACTCAAGGCTTTGTAAGGTTTCTATTGGGAAGCCGCCTTTTCTGTTTTACTTTCTTTTAAAATTTTGAATTAAAGAAATATTTTGAATTCTACAGTATAACAAGTTCTGTATGTTTGTGCATACTGATCTGCTAGAACTGCTGACCTGCTGGGTGTTATTACTTTATGTTCACTGATAATATACAAATAAATAAAACGAAAAATGTCATGGATAACCCTGAACATCCTCTACACAACACAGTGATTCAGATTCTTCAGATCTACTCTAACACAGACCTCTACAGGAGATCCTTCCTGCCCACAGCTTTAACTATCTACAATGAATCTTTGAATCTATGACTACTGCAACGACAGAATTTCCGCTTCGTGGATTAATATATATATTTTAAATTGAATAAACATATTGTCTCACTTTGTTCTCACCCAGAGCAATCACATCACAAAGATCTTCCAGTAAGTCAATCCCAGATACTGAACACAAATGGTTAAACAGGAAACCAACTCAAGTGGAAACGGTTCTTTCTAGAACTAAAATGCTGGAGGTGTACCTCCAGATCTTAGACCTTTAACACTGCTTACTGCTATTGGAAAAAAATTCAACAGGTTTCTTCTCAAGTAACATCCTATCTAAAGCTGGCCAAGCTTTATCATCTCCTATTTCCTTCAACTTGAGAAAAAAAGCCTCAGACAACCTTGATCTGACCCACTTTATGTAGACATTAGTTCAGTTGTCTTCTTTACAGTTTGCACTTCCTTTTCCTACCTCAGTCGCTCCAGCTCCAACTGCTGTGCCAGCTACATCTCCAACACCTCCAACTGTTGTTCATAGCTTTAACTACTTGAGCTGGCCATCACAACAAGTCCTAGAATGCTACAATCACTCCAGCATCAATAAGCCCCTTCTTCAAAGCAGCTTACACCCCCTCTTTAAGCTCCTTATCTGCCACTTGTATTTCAAAATGCTCTGCAAGTTTCAGGAGGTGTTTTTGAAGCCACAATTTTAAATAAACATATTCCAGTTCTGAAACCAACTCCATGGTGATAGGAAACAGGAAGTTAGTACAGACAACGGGATTTCTGTTTGTTGTTGTTTTTTTCGTTCTGGTTTTCCAAGTGTATTGACCCGCGGAAAAAACTAACTCTCTGTTAATCTTCAGTCGTCGTCCTGTGCGGGTACAAGTTTTTCCAATGTTACTTTGGTGGACACAAACCTGTAATTTCCCCTCAGAAAATTGATATATCCAATATCCCACCCTACAGACTAACTGCTAACATTTAACCTTATTGAAGCCCATTGAGTCAGAAAAAAAAACAACTGACATTATCCATATATCATATCACCATCATCAAACAACATATAATTTCCCTAATACTGCACTGATAAAATATTGTGCTTTTCAGAACCTGCCTCTTTAAAGACTGAAGAATTGTGGTAAAACAAAGGGATCTTTCAACTGCTGAAAACTAATCAGATCTGCAACTCTTTTTTTTATTTTCATTTTTTGGGAGGAAAAAAGGTTCATTCTGAAAACACATAATGGGTGCAGAGCTTTTCTCTGAGGAGCAGCTCTATCTCCCTCCTTGGAGGACAACAAAAAAGATGCTGGGGTTCAGATATAACTTATTTGCAGTTATAAAAAAATATATATATACCTTACCAGTGATCTATGAGGGCAAAAGAACAACACAATACAAGTTATTGCTCATTCATGGTAATTGAAGTAAAATACTGAATTAATGTGATAATGCTTTGAGGTCATATTGCCCAGCCCCCAAAAATAAAATAAAATTTAAAAAAAAATCACATCAACCAGTATTGGACGATACTGGTCAGGGCCAATCGGGAAAAAAATTACCAATTTCAACCACCAGCTGGTCAGTTGATGCATCTCTACTTCAAAATGCATCTGAGTGGCAAAAGGAGCTGTGTTGCCCAAGAGTCAGTAGCTCCACCTATCAGAAAGCCTCCACAAAATCAAATGAATCAAATCTGCTTCTTTTCAGGAAGACCCTCATATTATGATTCTTGGTTTCTGAAATAATCACAAGTAATTCTGAACATAAAACTTCTCCAGAAGATGCAGACATTAAAATTAGGTGACTAATAACAAGCTGAAAATGGACACTATAAAAAAGCACGCCTTAATAGCAATGCCAGTGTTAACGAAATATAAAAATCCATACAAGTCAAAAGAGATGTCAGAAACACCTTTATCCGTCAGAATCTGTCTCAAACATGCAAACATTCTAAGTGTATTTCCAGTGGCTAAAAAGAAAAAATAATCAAAGCGGGTAATCCTTGATCAACTCTAACCACTATATCCAGACGCGGAGTTTTAATCAAAGATCTGGCTGATTCAGCATCTTCCCTCTCACGTCACAGTCCGCGTGCTCAGCACTTATTTGCTGGTTTTATTTGACAGAATCACAAGTGAAGCAGCTTGTGGAAGACGGAAGGAGCTGCAGCTCACCAGCTCCACTTCCACACATGTGTCATGGATGAACACATGAAAGTCACTAATGTGCAGCCCTTTTATCTATAGCTGAACAACCTGACCACCCCCCCACACCCTCCTCCGACTGCAGGATGAGCCGCAACAAATGTGCGCACACTAAAATGCGCGGACGCGCGCGCACATCCACGCACCCCTCACACATCAATCACTTCCCTGTTTCACAGGTTAAATGTTACAATGTGATCATGTAAAGTGTTGACTCACCTCCCTGCTGTCCTCCTCCTCCTCCTGCATGATGGCAAATACAGCTGTGTGCGCGCGCGCACGCATGCGAGTGTGCGTGTGTGTGTGTGTGTGCGGAATGAGGCTGAAAGCACACACTTCAAACCTTTGCTCTCTGACAGAACTCAGACTAGTTGCTCATTGTGACGCACTTTGCGCGTGCGTGTGAACACTGTAAATATTGTGACATGAATGTTTCTCATCGCTGCGGCAAACCGCCCCCACGCACACCCCCACACCACCACCACACCCCGCTGAGGGGAACCTAGGTCTGACAGGAAGTGATGCAGCTCGGACACTTCACACTGCGACACACAGCCACCACTGTCACGTGACCACATTTACATTTAATTATTAAAAAAACAATAACCGAGGTCTTCAGCCGTTATCAAGTTTTGAAAGTGAAAGTAAATCTTTCCATGGAAGGGGTACACACACACACACACACACACACACATATGTATATATAGTAACACACACAAACCAAGGGACCCAGGTCTATGGGGGGGCACTCACAGGAGCCACTGGGACCAAACACCATCAATTTAGTCAGTAAAATTTAAGAAGTTTAGGGCCATCCAAGATTTGACATCACTAAGACATTCAAGTAGGGGTCTAATTGAGTAGTTGTCCTTTCGTTTCAACGGTACATAAATGTGGCTGATGTCAGCATAACAATGAAAAGAGATAGCGTACTTTCTGAGAATAGAGCCCAGGGGACGTAAATAGAGAGAAAAGCAGGGGCCCCTAAGACTGAGCCCTGTGGAACTCCACAGACCAGAGGAGCAGAGGAGGACTCACAATCCAAAATATTTAAGCCCCATGTCATTTAGCTCTTTCTGCTTTCCACTCCAACTACCAGAAAAACCAGCCAAAGTCATTTTGACCCCCATCCTGGTTGACTTTCACAAACGTACATTATTAAAACGTAATTATTAAATTCCAAAATTTCCAGCCCACTCACATGCAACAAGAGACATAAGCTCAAATCCACTTTCATTTACTGACACGTAGACTCACCTAAACACACACACATTCACCTGAACAGATAATCATTCTATCAACACCCCAAAAGGCTGCTGCAAACTCTCCTGGAGTTTAATTAAACAAAAACTTAAGGAAGGCTTCCTGGAAAATACATAAATAACAAATGTGTCTGCATTTTTAAAAGAGGAAAATGAAAATCATCATTTATTGCATGGAGATGTCTTTGGCCTTTTTGTGTGTAAGATTTTAGCCACACCATCCTAATGTTTTACCTTTTGCCTAAAGAATTTACAAATAAAATAGTCGCATATTAGAAAATAAATCACTGAACTTCTACCTGACGCCGCAGCAGATCTGCAGGAAAGATCCATCTCTGGGCCGGGCTGTTCATCAGGGACAGTATGAAATCCATGCCGCAGTGTCTATGGAGGGCTCGCAGCAGGTAGACCCTCAGCCAGTCGTTCCCACTGTACTCACACACCCCCCTTACATGCTGCACGTACTCAGCGTTTGCATTCTCTGCATTTTTTTCTAAGAAACAAGAGAAAAGTTAGAAAAGCGCTCGCTTATTACCAAAATCCCAGCTCATGTGCAGCTGTGACACAGAGGTAAATAAAGTCACCGTGAACTGTGGCTCTCTGCAGCATCTTGGCAGCAGTGTGCAGGCATATCTTCAGCTTGGCTATGTTGAGCAAGAACTCTGCTGGGTCTTCCTGTCTGTCTGGAGTCTGCTTCCTGGCAATCCTGCTCAGAAAATGGATCTGTGCCTGACGATCTTCCCTCTCTTCTGCCTCTCTCACTTTGGAGCACAACAGAGAGTCCTGAGTGGAAAAACATCAAATCATTTTTGGGTGAAAACTGGTGTAAATTAGATCTTTTTATGTGTGGAGAAAATATGGTTAAAGATGCCTGATGTTCGCTTCCACGTAGCTACGCTCGTACTACGAAGATTGAACTTACAACATCCATCCATCCAACATAAATGTCAGAAGTGTCACATTTTTAATGTGATCTTCAAATAAAGATAAACATCCACTGTTGCTGCAGTATTTGCTTGAACATCTTGGGGTTAAATTCTGCCGACTGTTGAAAAATGCCAATCAGACGAGGGATCTAAAGGAATATCGAAAGAACTGAATGCACCATGGAAGACTGTCACAACCATCTTGGAGACAATGTAACACAACAGAGATACTGCAGAGATCAGGACAAGGTCCTGATGAGGAGAAAACTTCAAAGGTCTCTACCAAGAGACCAACAGCACTGAAGGAGCAACAGGAAGTCCTGGCAGGTACGAGTGCACAAGTCTGTGGCCTGTGGGGCAGGATGGGAAGATGGAAGCTGCTTCTTACAAAAAGAAGAATATGCAAGCTCGTCTAAATTATGTCACAAGATTCATTCAGTCGCCCCAAACCATGTGGTTGCACCAGACACAAGTTTAACTTCACCAGGGACCACGGGCACAAGTCAGCAGAGATGGGAGTTGTGCAAAAACCTAAAAGTGAAGATGAGTCTCACATTATTACACAACAACGAGCCAAACAACCAGACCTGACTTCAGAAAAAGAGAATCAAAGACCTGGAATGGATTTCTGGATTTCTCAATATGTCTGACATTTACGTTTTTCTTATTTCTGTTTTTAGATTTTAAAAACCTGCAGTTTCATCAGGGTCTGTCTGCTTTTTCTGTTCACCGTATGGCATTTATACTTTGCTGTTGTCTGTAATTATAACAGAAACCCTGGATGCAGAGTGGATGTTTTTTCTCTATACGGAGCTTTCTTTTATTTACTTCCTTAATGTAGCTCAGACATTGCAGCGGAGCAAATTAAGAATATCTTGTGTAAGTTGGAGATGATGAATGCTGGGCAACTGTAATTTTAACTTAAAGGAAATAAGATGCATGAACATCGGGGGCCGTGCCTCTGGACTGAGGTGGTTCCCCTTTTCAAGGAGTACCAGAGGCAGAGAGGGGGTCTGATTGGCTGATAAACCTCAGATTCAGGAGGAACAGCGTGGGTCCTGTCCTGACTGGGACACTGGACCAGCTCTTTACCCTTGCTAGAGTCCAGGTGGGAGCAGGGGAGTTCCCCAACCGGTCCACATGTGTTTTGTGGACTTTTGTGGGTTTCCTCTGAGGGATGCTCTGGGAGTGTGGGGAACTGAGTTAGTTGCTACAGGATGTGTACAAAAGGAGGGAGAGTTTGGTCTGCATTGCTGGTAGGACGTCAGGTTTGTTCCCAGTGAGGGTGGGGCTCTGTCAGGGCTGCCCCTTGTCACTGATTCTGACCATAACTTCTATAGAGAATTTGTAGGCAGACCCAGGAAGCATTGGAGGGATTACATCCCTCAGCTGTGTTGGGAACACCTCAGTATGAGGCGGATTGGTGGAGGGAGGTCTGGGCCTCTTTGTGTAGGCTGCTGCCCCATGACCTGAACTCAGACCAGTGCATGTTAAAGGATGGAAAGGTAATACAATGTTATGAAGTGGACATTTGTTGAATTAAACACAGAAACCCTAACCCTAACCCATTTCACCTGGAAGCAGTTCACAAACAGCTGATAGAGTTCAGTGCGGTCCTCCCTGTCCAGAAGGTTCTCCTCCAGATTCTTCAGGTAGGCCTGAATGTGAGTCTTCACCTGGTCAAAACTGGCAGACACAGTCATGTTAACCTTCTTTCAGATTCTGAAGATGTGTTTTGAGATCATCTCCACCAGTTTTAACCGGCTTCCATGTGTGTGAAATGGTTTTTACATTTAAAGGTCTCAGTAGTTAGACAGTCGTGCAAAAGTTAGTACAGAATTTGTTTTTCTCTGTAAAAACATAATCAACATCCTCTGAATTAACTGGGTCACAAAAAGCATCAAACACTGTGAGGACATTGACTGTCATGGCTCTCAAGAAGGACTGAACTCTAAAAGCATGAATTAATATGAAAAGAAAAAGAAACGGGAATTGCTTTATGGTTTGGTGTTACTCTAACATCAGTCGTGCCTCAGCTGTCCTCCCTCACCTATGCTGCAGCAGCAGCTTTGGCAGCACTGATCGGACCACTGGGCTGTTATCCACACACTCCAGGAAAGGGGTGAGCTCTCTGGTGCGGTACACATCTCCTGCACAACAGAAGAACAGCCGATTCGTCACTACTGCTGCATGGACCCCGTCACTGACCTCATTTTGACCTTGTTCCATTACTCACCCTGAGCTGAGATAAGCAAAGAGAAGAGGAGCTCTATCACCCCTTCTCTGGGACTCTGGTCCTCTGACAGACAGTAGCAGGACACCACCTCCAGGAAGAAGCAGTTACAGCTGCGTCTGACGGCTGCCTGCTGCTCAAGTGCAGACCTGAAAGCAAAGAGTTACCTGGGTGGGAACTGTGAAGCCATGTCCAAGCATGACATCACCATATCAGAAGATGTTTTTGTCACATAGTACCACATATAGGTATTCATTCTGTGGTTTTTAGTAACGAGACGAGACTTGGAGTCGAAACTTCACCATTAGCAGTATGTTGCTTTCACCAAAGAAAAATGGAGAAAAATAAAAGGCCAAAGAAAGAAACAGATACATATATGTGTATATATA
>JBAMYA010042338.1:0-14533 GCA_037176975.1 Arrhamphus sclerolepis
CATTTAGTTTGGTTTAATGTTCACATTATGTTGTTTTCACTGGTACCCAAGCACGGCACTACAACTTCCATGACAACCACTGCTCATTCAATGCCCACAGTGTTATGAGGAGATGAGTTTCCTCTGGCTTCTCTGAAGGATATATACATGTTATAGTTACAAAATACCAGAAAATAGTCCTGCTATCAGATGGAGAAGTTAGCAAAGTGACATTAGTGACTAACTTTAGCAACACTAAGGCCTATGTTGATGAACACTAATGTTAGCAGACTGGCTTCATTTGGAGGGCTGTGTGGCCATCCCCCTTAACCCTTCCTCTTCATCCAAAAAAGAATTGAAATAGCCCTTCCCTTCATGTAAACGCACAAAACTGAGGGGAAGGGCTAAAGGGCAGGGATAAGGGGTAGAAATGGGATTGGGCCTAAATCCTTTTGTTTCTACAATTATACAAGTTGACCACATCAGGAGACAATGTGTGGTTTGGCATCTCAAAGACACTTTGGCAAAAACTGGGACCAGGGATCAATGATCCCACTTTGGTGAATGACCTTCAGTGCTCTACCCACTGATCCACATTTAAATCAGTATAACATTGTCCATTCTGCTTTACAATTTCTGCAACATTTTTCTTGATACAATCAACAGAGCAGCCCATAGCACAGAGCCAACTGTGACGTTGGTGCAGCTGCTCCAAGAGATGATTGCAGAACGACGTTGATTACTTTCTGTGGTAGTGGGTGCAGTTTTATCTGAAAAAGTATTTAAGTATCTAAGTACAGTCTGCTCTGTCCCTCGTCAGACTCACTGAGTACACTATTGTGTAAAAAGTGGCTTTAATCCAAATAATTGCATGAGAGAGTTTTACAGTTATGGTTACATTACTACTGTAAATATGAAAGAGCTACACCATTATCACAATTTAACATAGTGTATCAATGTTTACTGAATGTTGCCACACAAAATGGGTGATTTGTAGAGCAGCCGTGAAATGTTTAAGAGCAACAAACATAGATGTACCTTCTGGCATCTATTAACACAGAGCACAAAAAAATAATAAGCTATAGCGGACGTTTTTCAAAACACGTGCACAAAACAACAATAAATGGAAGTATAAACACACACAAACTTGAGTTTAGCGTTGTTTCATTAAACTGTGGAGGTAGCATCAGATGTAGGTCCAGGGATCAGAGAAACATGGCATTAATTGAACAATGCACTTTCACATGTAAGACTGAAATGTTAATAAATAATCTAAAAAAAACCAAAAACTTGTAATAAATCTTAAGTTTAACCAGGTTAATAATTAGATTTATTACTGTGGATGGAAACATATTCAGTGTTGTATTTCCAGTCCAAGTCTGTTTGTTAATTTCTGGCTAATTTGATCCACATGTGTTAAAGCATCTAAAACATGCTGATAAGTGTGTCATGATCTGTATCAGAGAACAATGTCCTAGATGGAAGCAGTTATCTTATTCCTACTCCTACAAAGTGGTGGTTCCCTGTGTTCAGTCCTCTCCCCAGCACTGACACACGTCACAACAACAGTCTTGCTGAAGGTAAAAGGAGTTTTTCTGGAGGTCTGATGTTTACAGACTGAAGAGAAACGATGAAAGCACACTCCCCTGCCATGCTCCTGTGCTGCTAATCTACCCTTTCAGACACCTTTTAATCTCACAAATGGGTCTGTTTGCAAAGCAATCAATAATCCAGGTGATTGTGAAAGCATGTGCTCATGCCTTCTAGAGATCCTTACATAGCAGTACATGCTGAATCACACTAGACGCACAGGAGAAATGGAAGAACAGAGATCTCAGTACAACCCATTTTTCCCAGATGTTCTGTCCAGGCTGCCATCAGTTTGACCCAGGTAGCCTGGGTCTGTCCAGGTTTCCACCTCTTTGATTCCCCCCTCTGTCAGATGACTGATCTGTAGTTTTTGGAGGCATATAAATGATTATTTTGTTTTGTATTTGGTACTGAAAATGGCAGGATGTCTTCCACAGCACAGCACAGATGTCTTGTCCTGTACTATAGAATCCCACATAGGTGGTTCCTCGCAGACCCCTACATTGTGACACCACCTGGAGGGTGAAGCTACAGGTTCAGAGCAATATTGAAGACTGTGAGGCTGGAGCAGGTTTTGTCTTAAATAAAATCTAATGAAAAACTTGTTAATTTTATTGGTCCATTCCAGGCTTCCATCAGTTTGATTCCTCCACTGCTTGAAGATGGTTATCTTTTACATCCCTGACCACACATACCACATGGTGTTCTGCTGGATTTTGCTGCATCCTTGGAGGAAGTTCTTGCTCTCCTTTACATCACTGTTGGTCCATACCACTGTACAACACCTGGGTGCTCATTTATAAACATTGCATATACACCTGGTGTACAAACATTTTGGAGACGGGGGAAAATTGATGAAGCAGATGGTGAGGTGAAGCCACGTTCATCTCATACATTTCATTTCATGTCATGTCAGCAGTATCATGGATGCGTTCCTGCAGTGATCCACTGCTATTCCATAAGCACTCAGCACAGTACGTTCATATATCATACTTCCATAATCAACCGACATATATACATTTGATACAATTAACTATATATAAACATTGAATTGGATGACGTTTTTAACATGACCAGTCAGCACATCCACTTTCCTTATAGTGTGGGAGAACAACCATGTTACAAGACAGGCTGAGTGCTGTAATTCAGTTGAAATTTGTGACAGAGATTAAATTTGTTCCAGTAAACTATGAGGTCATTCAGTGAGGGGAGTCTTTCACTGACATAAGTCACAAATGCGATGCGTTTCAGCAGTTACTCCACATTGCCTCATTGTCCCTTTGGAGCCCCTCATGTTTAAAACCCACAGTATCCAACCCAAAGCAAATCAGTTATTGATCATTAATTTAAATCTTGATAAGAATTTTTTTTAAACTGAGTTTTTTCATATGTCAACTTCTGCACCAAACCTGAACTTTTTAGTTCTTACATTCTGATCTGCTCTCGTCTTGCAGAATTTGTGTGAAGATGATGTAAGGAAGGCAAATATGACAGAGTCTCAATTTAGATTCTAGACTGTGCTTGTGTTCTTGTGTACAGAACTTGTGAAACCTCATCAATCACAGCCCGACTACTGTTCCAGAGAAGTCCAGTTCATCAAGCCCTGATGTGTTCCCGCTCTGCCCATTTTCGTGAGGATGAAAACGTAGCTTCAGAGTTTTTTTAGGTAAGAAAACAGATCTCAACATGTGTTACAGTGAAAAGCCTTTCCAACTGCTGAGGTGACCAAACATCATTTAGCCCATCAAACACAGAGATACAGCAGCAGATTGTTGCATAATTTCCAGACGTTGTTTGTGTTTGTTGTTGTTAAATGTTACAAAATGTACATTTCATTCTCTTAAATTAAGTCTTTATCTAACATTCATGTTTTATTAAAATATTAAAGTGCGTGACGAAAGGCCCTGCATCTGTGACTTTGACCATATCACATACTTGCGTTTACTTGACATCATATGGATTTTATTAAACATGATATGGAAGCTCTTATGTGGCATTGTGGGTATAGGTTAGCCCTCCTCCCTGTCCACCACCTCCAGCTCCTTCGGGGAAGTTCCCAGGTAAGCTGGGGGATATAGTCCATCTAGTATCTCCTGGGTCTGCCCAAGGGTCTCCTTGTGGTTGGATATGCCCATAAAACGCCCGAGGCCAACCCTTGGCTCAAAGGAGGCAGTGGCAACCAGACTTCCCAACCACATCAGCCTACTCCTCTTAATTCTAGACACAATGATCTGCCTGTTGCATTCCTGTTCCTCCACTCATAAAGAAGACCCCAAGACACTGGTCCTCCACTTGAGGCTATACCCCCTCCAGAGAAGACATTACAGCTCTTTCACGATTGAAAACCATGAACTTGCACCTTTGGTGGTGCTGATTCCATTATCTGCTGCTTCACAATGGATTGCAAAATATCACTCCAGTTAAAGCTGAATCTGAGTGTGAAATACGAAATGAAAAACTTATTTCAAGTTTAGAGTATTAAACTTTCCTACACTGTATATAGTGCACCAAGATGACTAAATTAGGAAAAATCAAACATCAGAAAGAGAAGGGAAAAAAAAACATTTGAAGTCATCTCATATTTGGCTTAATGCTTTTAAACTTTCCTAAGAAATTGCTCAACTTAAATTATTCTTTTCTTTTTCTAGGACTGTCAAAACTGCAGTTCCAGTTAAACAATGTGACAGTGGTCGCAGTATCTGTGTATCACACACAATTCAAACTGGCATACCTCCTGAAACACAGGACTATAAAGAGAAACTTTTTTCCCAGTTTATTCAAACAGAACATTTCTTACTCAGCATTTCCATTACAGCGAGCAAACAGACATCTGCACTCACCCACACTGCACTGTCTGTTCCTGCTCATATACTGGCCACTCAGTGATGTATGCGAGGTCAGTGGATCAAACATTTACTCTCTGCGGGATGAAGGCTGCTGAGGTCTGCTTGGTCTACCCATAACTGCTCTAACTTGGAGAAAGATAGGGAATACCTGCAGGACTGCCTCATGTAGAAAGTTATGATGTGTATTTGTGCTGAACCCTGATACACATTTACCAAGAATACTGATGACAGACGTCAAGGGACGATACAAGGGGCATTTATTATGCAGCTTGTTTAGTTAAATAGCAGAAATGCTTTATATGTGAAACAGAAAAATAGCTTTGACTATCAAGACAAACTAACATTTTAGGCAACTAACAACTATTTCATAACCTTATATCAAGCACATCTTTAGTTTCACCTCTGAGACAATCAACACAGAACAACATTTAACAGTTAATCTGGAACCCAATCCAACTGATTAAGTGTAATTTATGCACCTCAGTGTAGCCTATATAGGCGCATTCTTCAAATACATCATATGTTTCCAAATAGAGACTTCACAATTACCTTAACAGCTCTACCAGCTTCCCTTAAAGGGGAAGTTTTGGCCTGGTCAAGAAAAGTACAGCTGTATTGAATTATTTTTTTATTTTTTTAATAAAATATGTATTTAAGTGTTATTACCCACGCAATCATGAGATTAGAGATTCTAATCAACACAAGCATGAGCACTTATAGTACGAGTAGTTTAAAAGTCTACTGCACGGTCTACCTTCCATATTCACAAGAAAAAGTATCGTTTATGTTGGCTGACAGCCACGATCCACTCACTTTTCAATCAGCTCGAGAATATATTTAGAGCATCATGTCTGAACTTCAGGCCAAGAAAAACAAAAACACATACAAATGTATATGCAGGCTCAGAATACCAGTCTGAGTCACGTCACACTCGAAAATTGAATTGACAAACTGAAAAACGTATAGTCACAAACAGTGTTTTAAATAAAATGGAAAAAAAACAAAAAATATTCATTTAATACTTAGGATGCTGTTGAACAATAAACTGTTAGGTGGGTAAATCCATGACTACCACAAGCAGAATAATACAACCTTTTTCAACAAATAAATTGTGGCAACTCCTATAATAACTTGCTAATTAATAAAATAAGACCAAGAGGAAAACATCTACAAATTAAAAGCCCTCTTGTTATGCAGTGTGTACCTGTTGGAATAGAAGGACCATACTGAGAACATAAAGTGAAAATGAATTATATACATCAGGAACAAAGCCAGATTATTGTCCATCAGGGTCAGGGATATTGGCCCTAATCCTCCAGACACAGCAAATAGAAATGACAAGCTGGTTTCCTGAGGCTAAAGATGATGCTGCCAATAAATTAAATACTTGTAGGCTGCATAGCGCCACTCCCAGGTGCCATCCCTATGGTCCCTGGCACGGCCAAATACAGTCCCATCCTCCCTGTAATGCCTGTGGATACGTAAGTCTCCTTCATCGAGGCCGTATGGGGAAAGATGTGACATGGTGCTGATACAGTTGTCTGGACTGACCACAGCATTTTTCATTCCCAGTCACATGCAATACCACACAGTCCTGCTGGTGTTGGTGCACCATGTCTCTGCTGGTGCATTGCTTGTATGTCAAATACAGTTTCCCACAGAACGCTGGTTAAACACCTGAGATCCTGCAGAAGCTGCTACAAGACGTGTACACAGAATAGTAATTCACAGCATTGAATAAGACTGCATCAATGACATCAATAGTGAGGGTTCATGGAATTTCACTTAGCAATTATTAAGTCATATTAAATAAAACATATGTCCGGGAAATAACTTTATATTTTAAACCTTGTCAATGATGATACAGGACAGCATTTGTATTATTTGATTATATTATTGTTGCATCATTATTGTGATTAAAGGGAAGTCAGTGAAGCAGAGTCGTTTACTGAATCACAATGAAGTGCAGAAGAAAAAAATCAACAGCATCAAATAACCATGAAAAACTGCTGGGATCATAAACCTGTGGAATGACATTATAACATCTGTTAAAGCAAAAAACCTAGCTTTCCTGCCTTCCATCATGGTGCATGTGAACACATTACCGTTTTGATTTTGGACAAACAAGATGTTCAGATTCAGACGGTGCATTTATGTAATATCTGATCTGCTTATAGTAATGTTTGCATGCTAAACAAATGTCATGTCTCTATGCAAAGAGTCCAACTCTTTCTGTAACAATCTTTTTTTTTCTTTTATTCTGATGCATATCCAGTCACACAGTAAGAGGAGCCTGGCATAATCTTAAATATATGAAATTTAAAGCAAAAGGATACCAGCACAGCAGACAGAAATCTATACAATAAAAAAAAAAACTGTGTGTGTAGAATGAGGTCTTTTTTCCATCAGTTCTGTAGCAAACAATGAAGATCAATGAAGGCAAAAGGTCGCAGCGAGCAGCCTAAAGGCTGAGTTCTGCAGTTGAATTCCTCCTCGTGTTTCTACACTGAGAGTACACGCTTCTGGCTGTTAATGAGGATTTCCACTGAGGCCCATTAGTACATGAAAATCTTTTTTCAATATGAGAATTCAAACACGCCAATTAAACACTTTTCAGGAAAAAGGTCACCTGGCAACAAGCTTTGCATATTAAATAATTCAAAATAAGTTGGGGCACACTTTTCCCTTTTAATTTTTCCAAAATCTTCTTGACGGAATTGGATTTTAAGAAAAGAAGCATTAAATAGAAAGAAAACAAAAACAGCAGATTGTGTTCATATATGTGCCTGCCTGGTGCACCATGTAGTTTTGTATTTGAATTTTACAAAAAAAAAAAAAGGAAAGGAAAAAAGAAAAAGACTTCACCGTTTCGCAAGAAAGAGTGATGGCATGAGGAGTTGGGAAGTACACGTAAAGGTGAAAATAGGGATGGGTGATGTGGGGCATGGATGGCAGGAAGGGGCAAGCGAGGCTCATTATCGCGTAGCACCTCCTTCAGCTGCATTTGAATGTGTTGACAACAGCGCAGAGGAAGGTTGAGAGGAGAGAGAAAAAGAATTATGGTAAAAATAGAAAGTGGGACAACAGCAAAATCACAGACACAAGAGCACAAGACGAGTTCAGTTTTATTTTCCAGGTTACCATAAATAGCTAAATTAATTTTACCCTGTATTTCTTAAAATACAAGGACAATTATCTGGTTATTTCTGGTGGACGTTGTCAAAAAACAAAGAAACTGGTGTCTCTATTTTTAGCAAACGTTTTTCAACTGAGCAAGATGTAATTGGTGATTTTGCTGAGGGGGTTGAGAGATCACCTGTATCTCATGGTGGTTACTTTTTTTCTATTATTTCCTGCAACACCTAGAATTGATTAATTGATATAAGTCTAGAAATGAATCAGCATCCAGCAGAGCTGATTAGCAGGCCAGCGCATCTGAAGGATAACCACACAAAGATGGCTATTGCTTTATTCAAAAAACTTGATTTTACGTTTGATTTAATACATATTATACAAAGTTTAATCAGCCATAGGAAAAAAAAAAAACACTCATCAGCCTGTCATAAGTTTCTAACCACCACTATCTCACAATGTATGTAAAATATACACAATTTATATACATATACAGATATATATACAGATATATATATATATATATATACACACACACACATATATATATACACATATATATTCGAGTTCTTACATCTGTGTTGGATTTGAATTTGAATCAATCAGCTGAATCCACCACCGTCACCAACCCAGCGAGCGGCGCATCCTTGCAGGTAATATGTCATTCCTGCCGTTCAATGACACAAACCGACAGGAGCAAAATTCAGAATCTCCCGCTAACAAGGCTAAAGATTACAGCACAGCACAAAATAAAATAAAATAAAATAAAGAAGTAAACAAGTATGTGGAAAAAATACCAAGGACTGCCAACAAATAGCAGCTTAATCTGTGCAGCAGGAGGGGAAACAGCATGATGCTGACAGTGTTTTTGAGGGAGAAATGAGAGGAATGAAATACAGATGAGAAAAGGGAGAAAACGGAGGAGAAAATGGATCTGAAAAAAGTGAAAGATAAACGAGACAGAACAGAACGTGTTTTGTTGCTGTTCTGTCCCCCCCGACTTCTTACTTTTTTATTCTAATTAAACATATACTGAGATCAGATGTGCTTTTTTGCACAAGATCATCTCGTCTTGAACAACAAATAAATTAGATCTTCATCCTTGAACTGGCTACAATGATTCAGCCAAAACTGTCAACGTGGATTTGCTTTTGTTTTTTTCTTTCAGCTCTGTGATTGGCCGGTGACCCCTCAAAGATGGACCCCACTCCCGGCTAATGTCAATTAGGATGCTTTCCAAGACCTCCAGGAAAATCTCTGAATGGATGGATTGATAAAAAACACCTGAGTTCTGATTGAAAACAAAAGCGAAATGCCAGCGTGATTGAAAAAAAAAAAAGACTTGTGCAAAGAGGGCACTCTCCAATTTTTCTCCACTTTGATCATTTCCAGAGATCTCAAACGAGCCAGTTTCTGAATGCCTGAATATTTCCAGGCACAAAATAAATTCTTAAAACAATAAATGTTAAAATCTAACAAGGTTCAATGACTATTGTGTTAATATGATACAGAGGGTAGCAAAACAGATATTTATTTGAAAATGTCAAAGATTATTGCTTTTGCAGGGTTGGTTGCTCAAACCATAAAAACAATGAAGCTGTCAAACTGCATGTGTGTGTGTGTGTGTGTGTGTGTGTGTGTGGGTGTGAACAAGTAACACAGATTATTGCACAAAGCCAATTATATAGTAACACCAGCAAAACACAGTATTTTCAGCATTATATAAACAGAATCCAGTCCCCTAAGAAGCACAGACTCATGACAGAGCTGCTGTCAAGATCAGGGCTGAAACTCTGATGGGATGTAAAGATGGTAGAAACACAGCAAAGGTCAAAGGTTAGATTACATGGAAGTGAACCTGCTTTCGGGTGGTTAATTTTTAATTATTATGGAAGCTCTGTTAAGACACGTGCTAACATCGGAGGCATCCACATGGTCACTAAATCATGTTATGATCTATGTGCAATGTCCAACTCATAAAATAGGGAAAGAAAAGAAAGTGTTGCTGTAATGAAGTACCTGGAACTTAAATGGCCTTTGGGGCATTTTATTTCAGAAATTATTTTAATCAATAATGCAATAATGACATTAATAGATTTTTTTTATAATATGTAAATCAATTATGCATGTAGTACACTTGATTGTGAACGAAATATCATCAGAATGAGAAAAAAAGAAAAAAGAATTTCATCTTAACCAACTGAAAGAAGCCATTTAAAAATAAAATAAAGCTCACCAAGGAAACTGCAGCAGGCGCTTCTGTTCCTTGTGGCTGAAAAAGCAGTTGCCTGAATCATCTCCAAAAGCACTTCAACAACTATTCAAACAATAAGGTGTTTACATGTAAGGCTTTCGGCAATCACATCTGCTCTGAGTGCAGCTGTTGCTGCTGCAGGGAGAAAACTCCAAGATTAATAGGCCTACAAACGACCGACGCTGGCTAAATCATTGTTTTTGAAAAGTAAGTGGGGGAAGGGGTTGGGGGCAGAGGAAAAAGTCTCTCTATCAAGCTTTACACGTCATGTGGCAGGTTAAAGTGGATCAGAAATCTTCAAAGAGCTTTGAAACGGACAACCACAAAATGTATTCACGGCACTTCACGATTTTAGCTCTGAAGTGAATTAAAGTGAATGAATTAACTAAATTTGACAATAGGTCATCAAGAGATCAAAAATCATTTCAAGCCCCATTATAAATGTGTTTTGATTAATTCAAATTAAAGAAGCTGCAAATTATTTCCCCTTTATTATTATTCCTACTGCAGACATCACACCAGAAATGAGCGTAGTCAGTATTAAGGTTCATGATTTCTTTGTCTGGTCAGTGTGGACCAGTAATAAGAAATACTATAAAGCCTTCTGGATTTATCCGCTGGGGAAAATCATGTACAGAATGCAGTAGCCAGCTATCATCTTTGCAGCTTTTTGCTTCACGGTGAACTTAGCATCACATCTGGCGTCCTAGTGACTGGAAACTTTGTGTTTGTACCGGGTTGTATTGTGAAGTGAGCAAACTGTGAGCAGAAGTTTATGGACCTCTCAGAAGACGAGCTCGGCCTGGGGAGCAGGTCATTTGTGCAAACATCAATGCACCTGAGCAGAAAGACATCGTGGAAGCAAAGCGGGGCAGATGTGAACGCCGTTTTAAGAGAGCATTGCAGCATCTGAGCATTAAAATAAAGAAGTCAACTGTGACCTCTCAAAACACTCAAATTAAAAATTTTGCACTCCTCATTAAAGACAGTAATATACCCCCATACAGTTTTATATAATCTGTATGTAATGAGTTTTATAGGCCAGTCTGCATTATGAAATTTAAATATCAATGTAGTTTACACACTCTAAATTGAGACTGTGTTGGTTTTAAGTTCTTATTCCACATCTTAAACTGTGGACCACTGTAACCGTTACACATTTTTAAGGTGACACGGTGTTGTGACATGGTGGAAAATAATTCTATACACAGCAGAGTTTAATGGGTAAAGACACAAAAGCAGTTAGTAACCCAACTAGTGTCTGAAATTAAATTTCCTGCACGTCAGCTACGGGACACCTGTACCATATTCTTTTTAGTGACCAAAATAATAATTTTCCTCTCAGAATCACATATTCATTTATCAAAGTGCATTTGACTGATTAGCTTAGCAAGGACAGCCTTAATTATTGTAATTATAATTAACAAATTCACATGAAAACACTGAACAAGTATTTAAGGTGTTAATCCAGATTAAATTAGCTGAGCAACAGGTGTGAGAGAAAAAAAAATGTTACACAATCACATTAATAAAATGATTTTCACTACTTGAAAAGGAACTGAGTAAAGGAGGTGCTGTTTTCTTCTCTTTTTTCTTACCAAAAGGGTATTGTTTTTTAAAATTAACATTAAAGGAGAAAATAGATTCAAATGTAATCTTTAATACACTTATTTCTTTGTGGAGAACCAAACAACGGAGGCTCGTGTGTGTGTGTGTGTGTGTGTGTGTGTGGTGAGGCAGTGCTGCAGATAAAGCCATCCTCATATAATTCCCAGGTATAGTTATTGCCATCATCATCAAGAGCATGGGTAGCTAACCGCGAGTTAGCAAATCACATGATTTGGGCAAAGCGGTCACAAAACAAATGACAGCACATGGAAAAGTTTCAGTTTCTGTGTCATATGTGCATGTTTGTCCCTGCAGGTGGACCTTTCTCTTGATGGATTATGAGGGTCCTTTATCTTACACCAATCATCAAGACAAAGCTTGGGCAGGTCAGCCAGAGCAAGGTACAAACCTGGAAGGACATGAACCCGGGAACTTTGGCTGTAGAAGCATCTCAGTTGCTGTGAGGAGGACCAGAAGAAGCCGGGTGCCCTTGAAAGTCTTTGACATGCCGACTGCACTGTATGATGCCCACAAACTCAATGTTTCCCCCTGTCCTTGTGTAGATAGATATAACTTTATTAATGTGTGTCATCTTGCTGTGTATTACTTCATCTTTATCCATGTCTAATAGCCCATCTGTCCCCTTTTGTCCTTCTCTCCATCCATCTTTCTCTTCTTGTCTTCCTCCGTTACCTCTCCATGATAACTGACCTCTAGAAACTTTCCACTGATCAGTCTCTTTGCGTAACTGCACGGACAGAACTAAGGACGTACGCGCAAACATTAACTTCACCTTTACCATCTAGCAACTGCACAGATAGAGGACCCACGTATTCATAAACTCAATACAGGCAGGGTCATACTCTAACCCTAAACCTGTACTAAAGCATGCACATTCTCAACACAGACAGACTCCGAGATGCAACCAAAGATCGTATTTTATGTAACTTGTAGGATGAATGTGAGGAAATGCAGCGGAGGGGAAATCCAGATGTGTTTCTGGTCTATTGTAAAACTTCTCAAATCACTCAACTTGCCTCACAAAAGCACAAAAAATAATAAAGAGTGGATGGAAAGGAAGTATGTATCATAGTGAAGATTCTCATGGATTCATTTTGATCTATTCACAGGCAGTCCATCTCTAACCAGCACTGAGCTATCAGCAGATTATAATACATTTCATCAAGTCGAGATGGGATTTGTTCGATATTCGAGACTGTGCTGGCTGACGCGCTATCAGCTCTGACCATGTGGGATTCAGTTATTCTCACAGGGGAAAAGAAAACAGTTTCAGGATATGAAATAAAATTCAAACTTCCAAACATGAGAATCTATCAGCTGCATTCCTGTTTACCCAGCTATCATTTCTGTTCTTTCATTTTATTCTATTTTATTTTTTTGTGACTCCCCTTTGGATTGGGTCTAATCATATTTTGATGTGGTCTGACTGTCCTTGGTTCTGATTCAGATGTCCTTGAAAATTCATTTATGCACATGCATGACTAGTACAGAGATTTATTTATTTATTTAACAGGTCTGATTTTATTTCAGATTAATTATATTATATATTTTTTGTTTCAGATTTAGATAGACAGATAGACAGACAGATAGATATGAAATGGATGAACAGAATTTTATAAATATCCATTGTTTGTACTAAGCTTTATAACCTCTCCTTAATGGAGCTCCTGAAAGCTAATTTGCACCAGTGCCACATTCAAATGAGAATACTCTCTTTAAAAGTACTTTTTTTGCTTTTGTTCTTCATATGACAAGGCCATGAAATAAAACACTAACACACAGAAGCTGGAGAGAGATGTGACAAAATGATCCCTTTTCTAAAATTCTTTACTACATGTGTATAAGAGCCACATCAGTCAAATACTGAGTATTAGAGAAATAAAATGACCAATTAATTTATGGTTTGTCTTTATACCCCCCTCTCTCCGTCTCTCTCTTAATTTTCCTTCAACGTCTATTCTTTTCTATGTCTTTTCTTGCACATTTTCCTCATCCTTGCACACCTTTATTCTCAAGTCTTTTCTTTTCCAATTTCATGACACATTGAGTCCTAATTTCTCACCGCAGCCCCCCCAAAGGCCATGTCGTTGGCCTTGGGGGTGCGGAGAGACATGGATATAGATGTGGCCTCATATGTGTCATGATAATGGCTGTCCCTCCTTTTGACCCCTTCACCTCACCTTTCAGCTCTGCCAGGAAGAAAAAAAAAAAGAAAGAAATGCCAACTCTAATTTGCATGGACTCCATTAGCTTCACTCCAGTAACTCCAAGACGGGGAGAAAGTCTCTGAATCACTTCATTGCAAATAGGGTAATTAGAGATTTGTCTCTGGGCTTGATATCTCCAGGAGAAAGAACCTCAGCTTTTGACAGCTGAATTTGTAAATAATAACCACACTAATATGGAGCATATTTTATTTCAGGCAAGTTGTAAGTAAATTAATTAACATTCACATTATAGAACTGAAGCACACCAGTTTTCCTCCTGATTATATGACATATCTGGAGATACAGTCCAACAGTAACTTTAAGCAGTGATATTGAACCATAACACTCTGCACCAACTGGTGACAGCGACCAGAACTTCAGGCAGAATCCCAGTTGGTGCTGGTGTGCTGGACCAGTGTCATGCAGCAAACCTCCATAAGTGCTCCGGATTCGTTCTCCAACTCATCAGGACCATCCAGTTCAGCAGGCTCCCCCTTTGGATGTAGATAGCAAAGGTGACGGGCCTCCACTCCCCCGACTTGACAGAACCCAGGCTGGCCAGAATCCCGGGAGGGCAGCAGTCAGCAGGGCCACAATACACCTGCCACGCCGAGGACACAGCATGGGGCCGGGCAGGGGCCTCAGTCCCACACCAGCACCACCACTCCATAGAGGGCAAGGTAAGACCCGCCTGGCCCTGGAGGCGCCACACAGACAGAAGGAGCCGATCCACAGGACAGAACCAAGGACCACGCCCCACGGGCCACCAGGGACACGGGTCACCCCACCTAGGGATCCATTATGGATCCCCTCCGGGATGCTAGGTGTCAGGCAAGAGCCACCCAAGCACGCCCACAGCACCTCCGCTGCCACAGCAAGCCATCCCCTGCAGCACC
>JBAMYA010042339.1:0-14532 GCA_037176975.1 Arrhamphus sclerolepis
TGCATAGTAATCTTAGTGTATGTATCTTATCTAGTGTATCTCATTATTCTAGCATTTTGAAGTATAGATAATTTTGATAATCCTAACTGACATAAAAGATGAAAAATATAGTCTGATTTTATGTAAGGCAGTCTTTTTAAATAGTGTGTGTAAACCTTTGGTTTTAGCTGTATAAGGAGTGTGTGTTTACTGGATTTGATTTTCCTTTCCTGGGGATTTACAAAGTATTTTTGAATTTATTGAATTTGTATACATGACCTGGGAATAATTGTCAAACCCTTTCCTGAATCCTTCTCCAATACCTGACCTTGCACAAATATTTTACTATTTGTATATTTACTCGGTGTTTGTGTGTGTGTTGTGGGTGGGGGGGTACAGTTACTCACCGCAACACAGAAGATAGAATATTTTTGATTCATTGCTAAAAATGAGTTTCCAGAGGTGACAAAGGAAAGCTTAGTTATTCTGTTTGCTCACAGGTCACAGTCACCTTGCTCTCAGTGGCTGTATGAAACTGCTCATAACTTTGTAACTTATAACCGGCTAAAAATTACACGCAATAACAACAAGAGCATGACTGCTGTGACAGTGACAGTAAATGGTTGTGAGCGTTAACACATCAGTTGAGTATACTTTTTAATATGATTTCAATGGGATGTTTACATTTAATCTAAACCTAATGGATTTTGTTATAAAGATACCATAAAGCATTCCACGTAACAATGTTATCATACGTTAGCTTCAGTTAATAGGAGCCAGCAACCTTTAGGACTGAAAAATGAAGCCAACATTGACGTGCAAATAGGGTTGGGTATCATTGAGAATTTGTCAGTTTCGGTTCTGCCTGTCCCTTCCAGTTCTTATCAGTTCCCATCATCGATTCCACAAAACATGAAAAATAAGGGGAAATAATTCAAGAAGATAGATTTGTTTATTTTATGCATAGAACATCACAGTAGTAATTTGCATATTCAAATCACATTTCAAATTTCAGAGTACAACACGTCCCATCATTTGGATAATTGCTTACAGGCAGTCCGTTAATGGACTAACGTGAAAAATATCCTACGTGTTGATTCGAACAGAAATGTTTGCCACAACATCCTTAAAAAAAAAAAAAAAAAACAAGACATGAAGAAAATTGCTCACATCGGTGTTCATTGACTGATGCGTGTGTCATTTATTGCGGATTGACCATTCAGAACAAACAAATGATGTCTAAACCCGCAACAGTCACTTAGGTCTATATGTTATTTATTGCCAGAGTGCATCGGTCTTGACACCCAATGTCGTGAATAAAGCGAGTCACTAAAAAGTGAGTTGTTTGCATCCCTGATTATCTCTTAACTAGCTGCTTACTGTGTGCTTACAGAATTGATGTGTGGGACTCCACGCCTCCTCAAGTATGTGAAACTGCACTTGGTGTCTGGAGAAAAGAAAACATTATTCTGTTCAAATGACGTGGACAGGATGCTTGTTTGTTTAATGTGTTGACAGTGTGGGCATGCTGCATGTGTCTGGAACCGATAAGCAGAACCAAAATACGAAAAAAACAAAACAAAAAGAACACTTTGGTACCCAGGACTGACATGCTCTTGTTGGTTCCTACTTAGAACCGGCATTCAGTTCCTATTCCTACATGTAAACCACTACATTTAATTGATTAGCTCCTTTGACCTGTTTCCAAAAGTAAATCAATATCTGTGGACCCATGAGTTAAAATGGCAAACTTTACAGGAGAAATAAACATATTCATGGCCTGGTACAAAAAATATTCCAGTTATCCTTACTAGTGACACCTATGTAGACAGTGATGGATTATTTCACGTATGTGCTACTGTTTGTGATGGGCTCCAGACAGCCTGTCTGTAAATTAATACATATCTATCAAATGCTCTGAACATCAATTCATTGGAGCGTGTTTGAGTTTATTCATGTTTGTTCTATGAAACTAAGCAAAGCTACTTGGTTTGATGTATATTTTTATCAAATGCATTGTGATAGAATGGAATTGTCTGGGCAGAGTAAGCCTCAACTCCTTTTACCCTAATGGTCTAATTTGTTAGACAAAAGATTTCTCAAGCGTTATTGTCTATTATTATGAGAAAATGCGTTTGTCCCATTTTTAGTTCTCCGATGGTTTTCGCATCAGCAAGTGATTTTCATATATCTGAGAACTCAGGAACCTGTCACTGTGTCTGCACCTGTAAATATACTGCGAATATTCAGCAAATTCAATCAGATAAATACATATATACAGAGGGCTCAGTGTTTCACACAAGTACACGAGAGCCAGGGCTGCCCGTAAGAGAAAAAAAAACAAAGCAAAAAAACCAAGAGATGCTGCATAATGGAAAGTGGACCGAATATCCACCTAACAAACTGATGAGAAAATACGGTATTTGGGTCCAGCCCGACTAACTCCACAGCTATAAGTGGCTGGTATAAACAGAGCTGCAAGAGCATCCTTAAAAAGGAAGATCTTGCACCGTATCTCTTTAGTATTTTCACCAGTTCATATCATAGAATAGGGTTCATTTCTGAAAAAGAGACCTTTTCTGAAATCAAACTCAGCCTAGAATGTTGCAAACCGTGGATTTCTAATAAGTAGCCTTATCAGCTGTTTGCTCTTGTAATTGTGCCTGGAATACACTCAGGCTGGTGATGTGCTTAATTTTAAGCTTGTAAATGATACATTCAATGCAGACCTTGTGTTGTAACTCTACATTTATTTTTGACTCAGCAGTTGCCTTTCCTCAGTCACTTAAAATGCAATACAGACAGAGATGAAGGCCTGAGGCTCATCGTATACCTTGAGGTTTCTGATGTAAGTTAGACATTTTGCAGAAGGACTAAAAGCTGTAAAGTTTATAAATTCTGTCGGCCCACCCCTTAGACTAAAAAGATATTTTAAAATATGTATAGAGACAAATGAACAGTGTTGAATAGCACATCTTGGATTTGATGCTACACAGTTAAGAAAGTATGGAAATTTAGGAAATTTGTTTGTAATACCTGAAATCTAGAATAATTGAATACAATCCACAACATTAAGACATCTATTAATTTTATTTTGCGTATATGCATATCCAGATCAACCTCATATTCTTCAAAGGAGAACTAAATTATTTCATCATCATAAAATATCTGTTTCAATTGTCCTGTAAAAGAAAATTTGATAATTTTCTAGAACTATCATTGAGCTCTCAGACCAATGATTCAGTCAGCAGAAATTGACAAAAAGCTGCTTGTGAATCCCAGCATGGCACATCTTTGCAGCTGCACATCACTTTACGCCACTTTGTCACATATCAAATTGAGGCTACCTCACAGAACTAGTTCAGTGTTGTCCATTTTGAACATCATGGCAGAAGCAACCTAGAAACCAAAGAGTAATGACAGGGGACACCGGAAAGAGAAAATTAGTTAGTGATCGAGAAAGAGACCAAACAAGAGTAAATCTTGGGCAGGCTTTCAGTCTGTAGCAACAGCTAAAAGCAAAGACAGGATGAAGCTGGACGCGGATTTCTCTTTGTGGTTGGAGAAGTAAGTTTGCCCTTGTTAGAAACATATAAACTAATCTTTAATTTTCTATTTCATGGTTTATTTAGGCATGGGTAAGAAATCAAAGTTGGTGACTCATGATTCATCAGACCTTTGTCCACTAGAAACATGCAGTGTCATCTTGTATATCTGACAAATGCTAACATTATTTATTCAGCTATAAGCCACTGTAACCAGCAACAAGGATAAACTGGATATTCTTTGCAAGGTCATTGTTCTGACGTGATCCGAGGAAAAAACAGCTCATCTTCACAAAATGTTGCATAGGTTGGAAACGTGACTGTCATTGCAAAGGCATCTCTATTTATGCTTGTTACACTATTACAAAATCATACTGATATTTATGTAAAAGTCTTATTATCTTACTTGCTCATTCAACATCTTAAGTTCTGCATAGAGGCTTGTAAATGCATTCATGTAGAATGGCAACCATCATCAATGCTTCTTCATCCAGCACACCAGTAGGGAATGCTAAAAATCTGTCCTTATCTTTGGTCAGGAGTCTCCACCAGACTTGTCATTGTTATCAAATAGTAGAAGTTTAGTCTCATCAGACCACAGGACTTATCTCCAAAATAAATGAACCTCTGTCCTCATGTGCAGCTTTAAACTGCAATCCGGCTTTTTATGGTGGTTTTGCAGCAGTGGCCTTCTCCTAATTATGTGGCCAGCTCAAGTTTGTGAAGAACACATTTTACAGAAGACAATGATACTCTTAACAGCATCTTTGAAAGTCTTTTTTCTAGGATTCATTTGCCACCAAAGCAGGTTTATATCTGAGACAAAGAAGCTGGTTGCATCTACATTTGTATTCTAAGGTCTCAATATAGGGTATGTAATGCTATTTTTGCCTATGTGTATTTTTACCCATATGTTTTTTGTTTTTCTTTTACCATCAGAACAAGCTGTTTTAGTGTGGTCATTCATAATTAATTAGGGTGTGCTCCTGTTGATTGTTGTTGTGATGATGAGATGCACACTGGTTGGTTTATTGTGAAGCAACATCTTCATGGAGCTGTTGGTGTCTGCTGGTTATCTGTGGCGGAATCCTGAGTTTATCTTGACATGGAGCATATTTATGATTGACTGTATGAGAGTGACTCAGCTCAAATAAACTCAGTTCAAAGCTGCTTCATAAAGATGACAGTGATAGCTATATTTGTAGTTATTCCTAAACGCAGTGCTTATTCCTCCTTGGTCTGACGCCCATGGGGAGTTAAAATAGCAGCAATCCTGAGGTAGAGTTCAGAGATAAAACTGAACTTAGCAGTGCTCAGACACACAGATAAAAGCCAGTCTTCTGGACGTGAAGAAATCCTTAATAATTAATTTTTTTTTTTCTACTAATCTAGCAGTAATCCAAAATTGGCAGGGGGCAGCAAGACTGCAGGATCAGCTGTTCTGGAGATTCATTCCCTGTCAGCGAAGACAAGGAGAGCAGGAAAACCCCATCTGGACTGACAGCAGGTACCAGCCACGTGCCTGAAGGATCAAACACTTGTGCGATAAAGAGAGGAGATGCAGATTTGCAAACTCAGTCTGGGAAGCTTTAGAAAAACATGCCAAATGAGCCTTCAACTTCACCAGTCGACCGCTGTGTCATCCGTGGGTATGGTGGCGCATTCGCCCAGGAGGTGGATCTGAGGTGCGCCAAAGGTGGAATAGCTGACAGAAATGAGGGCAGCGTAATTGGTCTTCATTAGATCTTTTGAAGAAAATAGATGAAAATCCAGTGATGACTGGTGATTACACACCAGTGGAGTGTCAACATTTAGGATGAGGAGTGACACGAACAGAACAAAGTACACATCAGGAGCAGCACACTGCAAACCACACACTGATGACAATTTCCCTTTTGGGATCAATAAAGTATTTTGAGAAAAAAAAAAAATGGTATTTTGAATTGAATTGAATTAAGATAAAAAAAACGATTTTCTACTGGCGCAAATACTTTTATGGATTTTGATTTTGCTGTTTTAAATAGTGTTTACATAACTTTGTTCACCCTCAGCTTAGCCACACGCTTACTGACTGTATTCGGTTCACAGTTATAGTTTAGTACTTATATAGGATGCAGTTGTGATGTTGACGTGGTTCAAATAGCTCCTGGTTTGAGTATCAGCCATTGAATGAAGTCATCTTGAAACTTTTCAGGGTTGGAGAAACAGTCTACAGTGAAGAAAAATAAACGTTTTTTCCTTAAGACAAACTGATTTTCCTTTTTCGTATCCTACAAGTTGACTGAGCTACAGCAACAGACATCTGAAATGCTGGACTCCAGCAGGAAGTGGGCTGTTGTTTGTTAGTGTTGGAGGAGGATGCAGACGAGTCCATGTAAAGGGTTATGTAACCCACTGCAGGTTTTCAGGTTGATCTGTGGTTTACCTGAATATTTAGGTTGTGACATTTACATATGAAGGAGGTGACAATGGGCTTTGAGGTTCACTGCCTGGTTATTTGATATGCCAAACAATCCTTAAATGTACCAAGGTAAACCCAGATTTGAATTTTATGAGAGCTTTAATCATGCCGCTTACTTGCCCGTTATTTAATGCCTGTTTACCGTCACCATCTCCCGAAATCCCTGATACTAAGTACGCCATTATAATACATCTTTCAACATGAATTATTTAATAAATTTATTATTTATTAATTATTGCAGCACCATTTGTATCTGATGACAGTAAAGTTATTATTATTATTTTAAATAATAATAGATAAACTGCATAGTGGTAAATGGTAAATGGCTTACACTTATATAGTGCATTTAACTGTACTGCTACAGCTCCAAAATGCTTTACACTATAGTTGTTCACCCACTCACACACCAGTGTTGATGGAGCTGCCATGCAAGCTGGCCAGATGACCAGGAGCAACTGGTGGTTGCTCAAGGACACACTGGTATGTACAGGAGAAACTAGGATTCGAACCACCAACCTTCAGGTTCATGGGCGAACACTACCAACTGAGCCACCTCCCTAGTGAGTCAATATAGTCAATATTGGATTATCAGATTGCATTAATGTAACACATTCTGGGCTCATGATTATAGGAGCAGCAGTTTACCCGTGCTCATCAGCACTGCCTTATGTTCATGAGTGTGTATAACATCTGCTGCATGGTGTGCCTTAGTTTGGTGTGGAAGCACCTGCAGGGGGATTTTAATGGCACTTTGCCAGGAATCTCAGCACATGCACGCTCGTATGTGTGTGTATATGTGTGTTATGTCGGTAAAAGCCGATACACTGCAGTCCATTCAAGCCGCCACTGCTGTTGTCCCTTATTATTCTGCACCTCTCAGTTTTGCTTTTCCTCTCTTTTACGATCTGTCTCAAATGATTATGAATTACATTTGCACCGGCGGTTCCTGCTGTGTGAATTATATGCATCTCTTCTCCATGATGTGCCTGTACAACCTCGACAGAGCCTTATTGCTCCTGGCAGCATCTTTCCAACACTGCTTTGATTCATGCAGGAGATTCCAAGAGAGCTGTGCTTCATCAGTCAAGCGCAGCCGTGCAACCTTTTGCTGTTATAAATGGTTCAGCCTCCTGCGACATGTTTCTCTCACTTTGATTTATTTATTTTCTTCTCGCAAGATGAACAATATGAAGTAATTCAGCACCTTAGTGAACAGCAAATTGGTCGGTCATGAATGATTAACTGATAGGTCATTGAGTAGGCATTGTTTGGATTGTGGAAATAATTGTGGATTTCAGTGGGGGAGTTTCCATTTTAACTGCCTGACACTAACAGTTGTTTTTCTGGTTTGCTTGTCAGAGGCAAAAGTCAACCTATCAGCAAGATCAAGGATAGTGCTCTAAAAATGGTCAGTGTAACATGATGGTATCACTGCAAATTCCAATGACAAATCAATGTTTCATTTATGGGGCCATGTAATGAACTAAACAACGCTGAAACACAAGCTGAATGACATCCAGGTTACCCAGTGTGAGTGTATCTCTAATTTTCATGGTCCAAGTATGCTGGCATGGGGAAATCCAGTTCACTGATGGTTTCAGTAGTCTGCTCTTTGACAGGCATTACTAAAAGCTGTCAGTCATCTCTTTCACACTTTTACTCATAAGGGTTTCAATACCCACATGTGACAGTTTGGAAGTATGTAATAATGAAGATCTGAGCTGCCAGTTCACAGCCTGACACTTACCTGTTTACCTCACACTAGCCCCCTCCTCCTGTGACATTCTGAAAGTGGAAAACGATTAAGGTCATTGTAAGACTTCAGTCATAGATTTCTCTCTCTCTCTGTCTCTCTCTCTCGCTCTCAACCACACTTCTGCAAATCACACTTTACTGGGGTTTACAGGGCATTCTATATGGGAATACAGGAGGTAAATTAACGTGACAAATGAATATCAAATTCCTTTTCCCATCTACCCCAGAATTGGAGCAACAAAACATCCCCAGTTAACAGCATTACCATAGCCAGCCTCTCAGTAGACAATATAAATTACTTTGACATTCTTTCTAGTTCCACAAAAAATGACATATCAATAGTGGTGATGTAATGGCTAGCAAGTGGAATTATCTGTTGAAAGAGTATCAATATGTTATGTAAGAGACATTATTTATTGATAATTTAATGAGATAAAATATTACTGGGTTCACAGCATTATTAGCTTAACAATTAGATACATTCAATAAGATGTATTTAATTAAAGTTAAAAAAACAAACAAAAAACATACACATTAGGCAGACAATGCTGACGACTGTAAGTAATGGCCGATATATTCATATATTGTCATTGATAAAGGTATTGTAGGTCCATTGATGTTGATGTTTCAGATGCTTCTTTGCACAGCCTGCATCTGGGGTCCATTCTAGTGTGGCAGACCCCCACCTCTATTGATCTCGTCTTTAGGGTCTGTTCTTTTGCAGCCATCATCAGTGTCTCTGTGCTGCCTTTCAGTCCACCTTTTTCCAGCTATTGAAATGTCTTTTTTCTTTTCTTTTTTTCATCCATCAATCACTTCTTCAATTTGGTGATAGTACATGCCATGCAGGGGCTTGTCCTTCCATGATAGCCCCAATGGTTTCTCCTACATGTTGGGTTTCAGTTGTCTGAGGCATTTGTCTCCATGATGTAGTTGTCCATGATTTTTTTTTATTTATTTTTTTCATTTCTATTTTTTTTTTTTTCATTTTAAGTTTTAAGTATTCTCCTTTGCACAATCAACTCCAGAGACTCCAGAACAGTCTCATTCTCCTTCCCAATTTTCTGTTCTGCCCTGCTGCTTCTTCCTTGATTTCTCTGCCACTGACCAACGAGCCCTCAAAACTGTTGCAATGATTTGTATTAATGCACACACTTTCGTCTGTACATCGCAAGACAGTTTTCTTTTTCTTTTCTTTTTTTTCTTCTAAATAAGTCTCTTGTTTCTTGGACAAAAGTTGCAAAATGGATGTGAAGGTACACTGAATGTTGTGACAAAAGTGCTAAGCCTTCATTCTGTGGATTATTGTTTTTTTGTTTATTTGTTTTTTTTTTTTTACTATGCATATGTAATAAGAATATGTTTGTGACACAGAGAGGGATTGAATAGATGTGGTTACATATGCATTGAAACTGTTAACTTTGCCTGGAAAACACTCAATAATGTGTATGTTTCTATGCTAATGCTGCTAACCTGATTAACCGTGAGCTAAGAGCAACACAGATGTTGACTTAATGGTTTGCACAATAGGGAATCTGGTGGTAATGGTGGAAATTGTGTATCCAGGTAGGTCTGACATTTCAGCAGCATCCTATCAGAGAACCTCCAGGCAAAAATCAAGAGGACAACTCCATTTATTTTGAGACTTGTCCCAAAAGCCCACCATGACATTTTAGACATTGTGGAAGCATGCTTGTCTTACTTTTTTAACAAACAGAAAAACATGGAGGGACGACAGTGAGATGGAAGAGAACAAAAAGTAACAATAAGGAGAGAAATTGATTTGGCTTTTGTTGAAGTTGATTGTGAGAGGATTTTTTTGTCAAATTCTTATGGTCAGTCTTGTGTACTTTTTCTTTTGTTAGGATATACTGTAATTAGGGGTGTAGTAATTCAAAGAAGTTACGGTTCAGTTCGATTCGATGCATTGTCGTCACGATAGAGAAAAATTTAAATGCTGGAGAAATTTAGTGATTAAAAAATAAATATTCAAACAAAGTTTTTTGGGTTTGTCAAAGCTATGTAACATTTTTTTTTTTTTTGGGGGGGGGGAGGGTGGGGGGGGGATTTTAAGTGGGATTTTAAGTAGATTTTCAAGAAAAAACTGCTCTATAAAAATAAATCCATCTGTTATCTATAAACATTTATGTCTGCTGGACCCTATCCAAGCTGTCTTCAGACGAGACCTGGATGGGTCTCCATCACAGGGCCACATGTAGACAAACAACCACTCACACCCTCACTCATGCCTCTATTGGAAACACCAATTAAACTAACGTGCATGTCTTTGGACTGTGGGAGGAAGACAACTGCCCCCACTGGAATGGGAACTGGTGCTGGGATGAGCCTGGGGACAGCCGGGGCTGACTGTGCAGGGCGCTATTAGAAATGGCTCCGCATGCGACTCTATCAAAATACAAATGCCATCAAATAAGTTTTTTTTTGTTTGATTGTTTCTTTACTTTGAACAATGATTATAACAATTTTAGTTTCTTTTAGCAGAATATTGAACAACAAGCTATCGAACTTCTGTATCCCTCGCAGTCCAGAGCTCTACTGGAGTGTATTTCTGGAGATGGGAGGGGCAGAAGATATGTCACTGCGTCAGCATGCCACCTATGTTGCTTTCTTGATGTTGTGATGATGAGTGTAGTTTAAAAGAGGAGGAGGAGAGAGAGAGAAGACAAAGGAAGACTGCACAGGGCACTATTTTTGTTTTTTTGAGAGTATCTAACCGAGAGCCTCGTATCAAAGGTTCAATATGAATATGTGTATTGTTACACTCCTATTGTAATGGTTCTTGTGTAGGATTTTCCTACACAGTGTCACAGTTTGGAAGTCCAGATATACCAATGAACACCTCATACCACTCACACACATATATATTCAGGTGTGCGTGTGTGTGCGTGTTAAGACACAGCTGTTGGAAGCATTTATAAGTTGTGATCATACACTGGTTGAGTTGCTCTGACCTTTAATATTTTTCAGACACTTTAAGCAACTCTTTCAAAAAAAGTAAATGAATAAATAAATAAACAGCTTTTGTAGTTGACCAATCAACAGGAATGCTTGCAAAGACATGGGGGGTAAGGGAAGCAAATAATGGTATTTTGTTTCTTGTAAATTAATGCAAATAACGATCAATGAATGTGTTAATATTGCCATGAAGTCAATTGCAACGTGTCATTACTGTACTTAAGCTCCTGCACTGCCACAAGGACTATTGTATTCCTACACTTTAAGGCACAAATATGGATTTAAAGGCTTTTTTCATCTTACACCATTGCAATGACATTCAAAATGGCTGTTTCTCTGTCAAAATACACAGCATATGACATTCAAAATAAAGAATTCTTAACCATGACCTTGTTCATACCTCATACTAAAATATGTCCTTTGAAGTCTGATCACAAGGGGTCAGCGACAATGAAAGGTCCAAACACATTCCAGGACAAATTCATATATGAACATTATGAATACAAGTTGCTCTGAGATATTTGTGTCCACATTTTCTTCACCGTTTAAACAAAAATTTCCTTGGACAGATTCAGGGATCAAGTAAGATAGCATCAGCTTAGGCAATGGCTCACTTGATTTTGCACACGAATAACTGGATCTGTGGAATAAGTAGTGGATCTGTCCTTGTCTTGTTTTCAGCTTGATCTGTAATATATAACCGTTGCTGAGGACAGCTTTAAAAAACGTTTCTGTTGGGTCTTCTTCAGAATTCTGTTATTTCCTTCTGCTGTGTTTGTTGATTAAAATTAAAATGGACTATTTGCAAATGAAACATGAAAATGATGTGCATGCTGTAGATCCATTTTAGAGTGTCTAACTTTTATCTGAAGATAAACAAAGCATACAAGCATGCTTGTCCAAAAAGCAAGTTTGGTTTCCATAACTAGATTTCACATCCATAGTAACTGTGACCATGGGGAGTAAAATTTATGCAAAACAAGGACTTTTTGTTTTTTTGCACTTTGCTTTTGTGTGACAGCTACATTCAGTCTAAAGTGATTAGCTGACATCTCTTTTTCCACTTCTTGCATTTTTGGTGAACTTGGCATGTAAGCTATGGACTAAGAGTTATGGGGGCAAAATCACTTATTTTAGAGATAACAAGGATAGCTGTGCAGTAATTGTGCAAACACACTGCTGGCTTTGGGTTGGCCTGGAAGGGTCCGGAAGTGAAGGTGTCTTGCCCTAAGGCTGCTATCAGCCTTTGGCTGACCAATGTTTCTGCCACAGAGGATTTGTCCAGTTCTGTTCACACAGTCTGATTTGTTGTAGAATAAAATGGTTGTAAAATGTCTCAGTCTGGAAATCCCTGTAGCTGTAAGAAAAAGGGGGGGAAAAAAAGAAAGAGAGAAAGAAGAAGCAATGGCTGAAGTAAGGATATAAATTGTAAGGAAAGCAGAGATTACTTACACCCAGGACTGCAGCAATTACTTAATTTATTCAGTTATGTTTATTATGGAAATTTGTTGCTCCAGTATTTTAACACTAAAATGTTTTATAAACTTAGGCGATCACTTGGGAGATCGTACAGGGCAGACATCTCAAGCAAGTGTTTTATGATTACTCCCCAGCTTCTATCTGTAGGCATCAATTCTATTGAGTGGGGGTTAAGTTCTGTTCATTACCTCCAATATCTCTATGTATGCTTAGTAAGAGGGGAATAATTAGATTGTCGCCTAGATGCATAACTCAAGAGTTTTGTGGTTAAGAAGAGTTAAGAGCAGTTAAACAGAAGATCGTCTTTACATATCAGAGAACCTCTTTACAACAGACATTTGGGCTGCTGATATGTTAAAATGGCAAAATATAAATGTCTTTTTACTTTTTTTTTTTTTAAGATACTGTATCAAATCATTGCTTAGTATTGGTTAATGCCCAAAGCACATTTAACGGAATGAGTATCAGAAAGATAGCTATGACATTGGAACATCTTTGCTTACATGTCAGCTACAAAAATAGTCATTTGTTGAAGCACTACTGGTGTATTGCTTATTTTCCTGTTCAATACCAAGAACAGGTTTTAAAAATATCTGTATGGTTGACTTATCAATATATTTCTGTTAAAGAATAAAAGATACGTGTCGGCTCTCAACTTTAATTTGTTGATGTTCATATTTGAGTTGCAAGAGGGCTTTCAGAATTGCTGCTCTTTAACAGTGCATGCAAATCCCTTCTTTTCCTGCAATCTTGAACGTGGAAGTAAATTTAGCATAAACATGAATAACATGTTCCTATACATATTTATATATATTCTGAGGTATACTCGGTTCCAGCCATTCTGATAAGGGATGTTTGTAGTTGTACAGTATATGGATGACAGAGTTGCTCTGACATTTTAAGAGGTTTGACAAATTAAATGCAGCCTTTTATTTCTTGTTCTATGCGATTAAACCCTCTGAATTAGCTCTGTGAAGCATTTATCTCTGGGCCCACATCATTGATAGTGTTCTTAACTTGGGCAGATATTGTCATTGGATTTCAATCATCTGCTACTGTTGTTTTCAATGGATGTCCAAGCTTTTTCAGTGTGTTTTTCTCTCTCTCTCTCTTTTTTTTTTAAGTACCATTGATTAGATGAATCCCAATATATCTGCTATCTCTCTGATGGTTTGGTGATGCCATGTTTCCCTAACACCAAGACCTCCACTTGATGAAGTGCAGAGCATTAATTTCTCAATTTAAATGTCACGTTTGGACTGAACTTAGGACCTTTGTCACTGGATACACGGGGTTCTTGCTCACAAAGCAGATATGCTAATATGTTGAATAATTTACGAGTGGACTGGTAGCATGCTCAGAACCAGATTATCTGACATGTATCCCTCCATAGCTGTTGGACATTAATGTAGTGATGGAACTTCACCCATTTTACTCATCTTGATTGAAAGATGAGCAGAAATATGAATGACAAATGCAAGGTAGGATAAAGAAAGTACACCCACTTTCTAATTTAGATTAAACATAAGAAAAACCACTAAGGAACATCTGGGTCTGATTTACAATTTGATGAAGATAAAGTCAACAACAGATGCATTTCACTTTTTCAAAAATTAAGCAGTCCCTCCAGGATTTTGCAATTTTTCAATCACAATAATTGACCCAACTTCAACCAAAGTGTACAAAATATGCAAAGGGTTAGAATTTCCTAATTTGTTGTAATATCTATGCAATTTTTGGTCACGCAGAGCAAAAATGTTACAGAAGCAGTACATAAATGGAGAGAAAGAAAACTACAAGTCCCACAGTTCTAGAGATGAAAGTACAAATGCTACTGCCGTCGTTTATCAGGCGTGGAGTTTTATCAGTCTGTGAAAGTATAAAAGTGAACCGCTGTCATCTGACAACAAAAATAACGGTGAAAGACCATGTGAAATAATTTCCAAACGCTATGGATGAAAGTGGATGCTATTTATTCTATGCAATGTTAAACATTGTAGTGGATTACAAATGAAAATGATGGATAAACACTTTTCTACAACAAAATATGTAAAATCTGAGACAACTTACCAGCACAGACAAGATGTGTGAGAGTTTGATGTTTGAGTTCACGTATATTTACATGAAATGGCACCACTTGGATTTAACCCCAAACATAGCCAGCCTTGAGTTTCATGAAGTAAACCCGCACAAGAGTTATAATGTTATTCTGTCAAATGATTTGTTTTGGTGATTTTATTTATTTGTGTGTATATGTGTGTGTGTGTGTGTATGTGTGAGTGCACACATGCTGTGTGTTCATCTGAAGTGAGGCGTTGTTCACTCCTCATCCTGAAT
>JBAMYA010042340.1:0-14531 GCA_037176975.1 Arrhamphus sclerolepis
GATTATCATTAGGTGGGGAACAAAACATTTCATTGGATTTAAAAAAAATGTTGGACTCTTGGTCAAATTAGAGCGAATATTTATTCCATTCCATACAAAACTTCAGGGTAAGATGCCTAATCCCTGTTGCTCTGTAACATCTCTTATTGTTTTGAGTTGTTGATAATTCAGAAATATTGATAACCAAGCACTGCAAAATAATGTTTAGTATTGAATTACTATTGGAGCACTCTTTACTGCATCGGATGCATAACAGGTAATATGCAGACATCAGTCAATTCCTTGTGTGCCTAAAAATGGTGCTTAAGAGGTACGCAATGCATTTAAAAACTGACAGGAAGGGCTATGGACAAAGAATGTGAAGAGCTGGGGATGATAACTTTCTGTGAGAGACTAAATTTCACTTAAATTTCTTATTACTTTTTCTGTACAATATATGTATGTATATAGTATGTGTATATGTGTGTGTGTGTTTGTTTCTCAGCTTCTAATTAATTAAATAAATGTAAACTGCTAATTCTAAAATAGAAATAAATAAATGAACCACACCAATATCTAGCTCCATCCAGGTTTGAGTTTAGTCATGACCTGAGGTGTTTCAGGCCCCACCTCCCTCACCCAGAGCTCTTTGCTCAATGCTCATTGCTAAATGTGTGCCTCATTTGAATATATTGATTGGGCCATCTGTAAGCCATTTATCTCCTTCAAAAGACCGTTAAAGTATCCCCCTCCCACTTCTCAAAGCACCCACCACTGATTCTGACACAGAGAATAAACACACACCTAGACAGGACACACACAAAATGCACTCTTTTTTCTTACTTAATAAATGGGCATAATATCTTAAAAAACAAACAAACAAAAGAAAACAACATTTTTCAACACCTCCTTAAAAAAGTAGAAGCAGAAGCTGGTGTGCTTGCTGTGATTTGAGATAAGGGACAGAAAAAAAAATCATGTAAACACAGACCTTTGGTGGCTGAGCTGAGTGCACAATTCCAGCCTGCTTTGGGGAAACAAACACTATCTAATGCCTCATTTAGTGCTGCTGAAATTCCCACCAAATAATGAAAGCAATTATTGCATTCATATGGTGAATAATGCCTCCTTCAAATAATCTGCTTATCTGGCCCTGCTGCCATGGTATGGCTGTAGATGTGTGTGTGTGTGTGTGTGTGTGTGTGTGTGTGTGTGTGTGTACACACATGTCTGCCCATCATAAACTGCACCCTCATGTTGCACAAACAGGGTTCTGGCTGGCCTGCAAGCTTTAGATATTCTTAAATACTCGTAGGTGTGCATGCATCATCATGACTGAATATTTGTAGCATTCCCGGCTGACAAAAGATTACCTTCCCATCTTGGACTGCTGCCCACAAAACAGTAAAGACCCTTGAACACACCTACATTCACACAGAAACTCACATGTGCATCTCCAACACACACACACACACAAAACATATATATGTTTATATATATATATTCTTTTTTTTTTTTTTTAAGGTGCTGTTGTGGTGATGTTGCACTGCCCTAACATCCCAAACCTTCGATCTTCTGACCATCCTGGCGTCTACCTGCTCATGTCAACTGGATGCCACTGTGGGATGCCTGCAGTCCAACCCTCTGACTACCACATATTTATATATTTTTATACCAGATATTTGTACTTTTGTACCAAATGTTATATATTTTTGTACCTCTACTCTTTCGCTGTCCTTCGTTCTCACTGTCCTGTCTCCTTCCTAATTTCTTCCTTTACCTGGTTGGCTATTGGCAGGAGGGTCGCCCTTATAATTGACCCGGGTCCTGTAGAGGGAGTATTTTTCTTTCCACTGTTAGTCTTTGCCATGTGCTCGGAGGTCATGCTCTGGGTTTCTCAGAAGCACCTAGAAACAGTTTTGTTGTAAATAGATGCTATATAAATAAAACTGAATTGAATATACATTGCTTTCTGTTCAGCACTTTTTATTGCATCTTTGTTCTCTCTTTTGTCTATTATTAATTCAAATTGGTTTTCTACTCAGACGAGTCATTGGCGGGCAGCCATTTGCAAGACCAAGCCTGAGGGAAGAGGAGCTGTGTGAAAAGATGAGGTTGGTGGGGGGAGTTTGAGGAAGAACAACAAAAAAAAAAAGATAAGTCTTGATAATCAGGGAAGTATAGAAGAGTGGAAATGTAAAGAGACAGAGGTCAGAAAAGCAAAAGCAAATTGTAGCTGTGAATTTATGCCTCTCACCTTAACGTGAGCACATTTAGATGTTTCCTGGCCTGGAGTTGGGGATCACCTTCTGCTCCTGGAAGCTGCAAGTTAACATTTGAAATTTCTCAGCTCTGACAAGGTGAAAGGTCATAGTTGCCATCCAGCAGAGACTTTGCCTCTGTGTATAAGTAGAAAACACAGGCAGATGGTGGAAAATTGGCAACTGTACTTGAACCATACGGCTCATATGTGCATGGCAAAGTTATCAAACAGCCAGGGCACAGGGTATGAACTGAGGACCACTGCCTAAAACTGGTACTGTTGAAGGGTAAGGGTAACTCTGAACATCTACCATAAGGCCCAAGAAACGCTTGATCACTTGTATTCAATTCTATTCTGATAAATAAAAAGAAAGAAATCAAACAAGAACTGACATGAGCTTAATTTTCAGTGATTATTTGACTTCAGTTAATCAAGGAATAATGTTACTGCATAAATATGGCTAACATTTTCAAGTTTCTCTTTTTATCATTGGTGAAAGCAAGTGATATCTGCAAGCATGAGAAATGTTTTCTCAAAAATCATGACATACAGGTTTTGAGAGCTCCTTTTTCATCAATTTCAGTACTGCCAAGAGTTGTGACAGAAGTTTTCACATCATAACATGGGTCAAAAATTTGGAAGTTTGTTAAAGCAACACAATGGAAATAGATCCATTGTGTTGCTATATTAGGACCAATGGTAGTGCTGCCAGATTCCCGAAGAAGAGAAACCCATTGTGTGTCTCAAAGTACAATTCTGGAAATGTGAAATACGTCCACAACTAAAACAGACAAGCAGACTACCAATATTTGTAAGCTAATTAACAGAAAGACAGGCAATTCATCCATCCATCCATCCATCCATTATCTATACCCGCTAATTCCCGTTCAGGGTCACGGGGGTCTGCTGGAGCCTATCCCAGCTCACTTTGGGCGAAAGGCAGGGGTCCACCCTGGACAGGTCGCCAGTCCATCGCAGAGCAGAAGGTCCAGAAATCTGGAATACATAAAAATACATGGGAAAAGCAACAAAGGTGTGTGTCAACATTAGACATGAATATAAATATGAACAAGAACTTAAAACAGTATTGAAAGGTACAGGTTATTCAGCTCCAGGGCAGGATCAATTATGGTATGCCATGTTTTAACGGCTGCTGGAAGTAACAATGGAAATATTAAAATTATTTAACAAAATATGGAAAGAAGATACGATTCCAAAATGGCTGGAAAAAGGCAACAATATTACCCTTCAATAGGCCAGGGAAAGATTCTACTAGCCCAAATAATTATAGACCAATAGCCTTAACTTCCCCTCTGGCTTTAAAGTTTGGAGTGTGGTGGACTTGGATGGACTTGAGTCCAGTAAGGGGGGTTGGATGTTTTGTTGTTTTTTATGTTGGGCCTGGGTCTGGAAGGTTAATCTAGTGCACTGGTGGTGGGTTTCTGCAGAAAGATGTTTCATATCTTCTTTAAGTCTGTTGTGGAGAGCTCAGTCCTAACAGCAGGCATCTGTTGGGGGAGCAGCATGAGAGCCAGTGACTTAAAGAAACTGAACAAACTTATCAAGATGTCTGGCTCTGTTCAGGGGACTGTTCTG
This sequence comes from Arrhamphus sclerolepis, assembly GCA_037176975.1. Lineage (NCBI taxonomy): Eukaryota > Metazoa > Chordata > Actinopteri > Beloniformes > Hemiramphidae > Arrhamphus > Arrhamphus sclerolepis. The sequence continues at coordinate 3,839 of JBAMYA010042340.1, forward strand.
GAGCATCTGGAGTGGATTGTTTTATCAAATGAAAAACATCATGGACAACTCTGAGCATTCTCTACACAACACGGTGATTCAGCAACAGAGTGTCTTCAGTCAGAGCCTTCTTCAGATCGGCAGCAACACAGACTGAACCATCTATAATGAATGGTTTCTATAATGAAATACACTATGAACCAGTGAGCAAACAAAGAACTTTACAGCCTAATATCAACCAAACTCATCAAAAAAAGGCTTACTAATCCAATAGCAGCAAGGCTAGGATGCTATCTGCTAGCAGCTCTGCTATTCTCAGCTCATGCTAGCAGCAGCAGCATCTTGATGCTCAATCTCTCTTTTTTTTGCCTCTTTTGAGAAAACCTTCTTCACTTTCTTTGCTGCCTCTGCCATGATGTTTGCTGTGATCATGTACATTAGATAGCTTCATCGTATAGTCTGGCTAACTTCACAGTAAACACTGATCATAGTTGCCATTTCAGTTTAAGTTGCTCACTGTATTTCTGTCAATTTTCTTACAAATATAAGTAGGATGTATTTCACATTTCTGCAATTGCAGTTTGAGACACATAAGTGATAAAAATGAGACAGAGGTGCAGAAGCGGCTTGTCTGAGGCATGACTGTAACTCGTGACCGCTGCATGAGGACTGAGCCTCTGTACATGGACCGCCTGCTTCAACCACCTGGCTATGCAGCAGCCCAGTCCGAGTATATTTTAACGCTGTGGACCCAGGCTGTGGTGTAAATGGGATTTGTCTTGTGATAAGCTGAACTATCACGAAAATAATTTTATAAACTTTTTTGGGGACGTGTTGTGTTGCTGTAAGTAACGACAACTACTGTGACAGTTAATTTCTCTCCATTTTTTTTTTCTGAATTTGAATGACACCGGTTCAACACAGCAGCACAAACTGTGATCCAGCTTGTCCTACTGGTTGCAGTCACTGGGTGATGTAGAGCAAGTACTGGAGCTCAAAGTCATTGTTTCATGTCTGGCTGCTTTGCTGCTTTATTTCTTGTGTGGTTGTGGGCGTTGTATCAAACATTACAACACAAACCAACACACAATCATTTCCATGCACAACAGCACAACATAGTAGTAATTTTAGTGTAAATGTAGCTTACGTCAGTGTTGCCATAGTTTATGGTAGAGCTTGGTGATATAACCTCAACTCAGTATTACAGTTCGTTGAATATGAAAGTTTGATTTTGATTAAGTTGTGATTATTCTAGTATTGTTTTATCAGATTAATTTTGACAAGGTTTTTGCCCCCAATATAGTTGACTCTTAAAACTGGGATATTTTTCAAATACAGACTCGACATCCTCAATTTTAAAATAAGTTACAGGTTAACTCTTAATGGTCTTCAAGTGGATATTTTGAAGAATATACATCACTAGTATTTCATAGTATTTGGCAAGGACAAAATTATGTTGGTCATCAGTTCTGAATGTTGGTTACAATTAATTTTTGATCAATTGTCAAGACCCATTTTTGTTTTTTTTAATCAATTCATATGTTGTCTTGTAGTATTTTAAACTGTAGTTTAAAGTTGTGGCCATTAAAACCAAACCAAACCAAAATAAAATAAAATAAAATAAAATAAAATAAAATAAAATAAAATAAAATAAAATAAAATAAAATAAAATAAAATAAAATCCCCTCAAAGGTGCGTTTCCTCTAAATGACCACAGAGTGGCAGCATTTTTTCGACCGTCAGCTTTGGATTCAGCAGGAAAGACTTCATATCCCAGAATCCTTCACTTCCCCTTCGCTGATAGCTACAACCATCACAGTGGAGCTGTTGAAGAGGAAACAGATGACTTTACCCCCCCTCTGTGAGGTTGATATCTTTCCGCAGAAGTCCTCCTTCAGTCGATAAATGAGAGTAAAACACCGGACAGAGCGAGTTTGAGAGAGGTAATGAAAATTATTGTCTCAAAATCGGGTTTAATGCGTGATTTTCAGCTGGCTAGTTCGTTGTCAATTGAACTTGTCACCTCAGCTCGTAGGTCTGGGCGACGCCACCTGCTCCTCGGTTATTCCTGTCGTTTTATTTCACTATCATTTCTTTTTGTCCATTTACCAAAAATATATGGCTAAGGGGTTATTCTGAATCCCTTTAAGGTATCGTTGCGACAGTTGGTGGCCTCCTCTTCCTCAACCAGAACGTGTTGTTGTTGCGCTGCCAGCTGCAGTTTCTGTTATTCAAAGGTGCTAATAATAGTAATAAAAAGATGCAGATGGAGCCTAATCGACTGCGAGAAATCTGCAGCGTTTTGCATGTCCTGTGCTGATGTGTTGCATCAATTGAAAACATTTGACTTTGTTGTTACATAATCCTTGTATATATTCTAATATGAGTCAGGACTCTGGTTACCTGTTGGTGTAGGTGAGTCCTGACAGCCTGTATATTTGAAGGTGAGGGTGAACATGAGCCTGCATCATCTGTGAAATAACCACAACAACAACTCTGTCGTAAGTCAAGACCATTGGTCCTACAAATGTACCAACACAAGTAGGGCTGCGTATAGAAAATCAATTTCTTTCTTTCTGGTATCGGTTAATTGTTAAAAAAAAACCCATTGAATATCAAAGAACTCCATCATTCGATACCTATCTTCGATAACTTATAGCAACAACACCATTAACTTTAAATTTTATTATCTAAATTTGTGATTTTTGCATATAAAGTTGTAATTGTATATCAAAAGTTTAAAAATTTAGTGGAAAATTTGTGGTTTTTGTGACAAATTTTGTTTACTGCACATGAAATAGTAGTCATAGAAAATTCACAATTTTGTGACATAAAGTTGTCAAAAATGGTCACAATTTTTCAAAACCAGAGATTTTTATGACATTGCATAAAAGATTTGAGATATCGCAGAATTCTGGCTTTTACAACAATTGCACAAAATCTGCGCTTTTTTGACATAAGTAGAAAGTGAAAAACTATATAAAAACAAGCATTGAAAATGCTCACAGATAATGTGCAAAACTTCAAAAACACCGTAATGTATTGTTTATTGGCGCAAACCTGTGCTTCACAGCTTTCGTTGGAATTACGTCCATAGCCTAAACGGTCAATGAGTTATGGTAATTTGAAAAATGCACGTGGTGTTTCCACCAGTGCTACCTGATGAGTCAGCGAGTCCATAGCTCACTCGGTTCAGCAACCGGAACGTCTGGTTGAGTCCGTCACTCACTCGGTTCAGCTAAATCATTTGAGTCTGCGGTATTTCTGCTACACCGCTGTCCGCTCTCACTCATGCCATTTCATTGGCTTTAGCTAGAAGAGTCATGTAAGCCATGTTATTGGAGACGTCGGACTCATGATTCATGATTCAGTAGAAAGATTTGGGTCATTAACTGAGTAAATGGAGAACTGGCCAACTCTACCTGTGCCTCGATAGTGGTGAGTGGGCGGAGACACGAGAAGAGAGGGTATGTAACAAAATTTGCAGGGAAGTAGATGGCTACTTAAAATGTGTAGAAAAAAAATTAAAATGATGGTCTGTACCACCATCAAAATACGTCAGGGGGCTCAGAAATCGATGGTGGTGCCAGACAGAACAAGGGTGGTGCTATGCCACCATCGTTATATGGTGGGGAGAACCCTCCTTTTTTTTTTTCTTGCACTTTCTTTTCTTCTTTCTTCCTCCTCCATCTGTGACTACGAGGAGATTTCACCAGCAGTCCACTTTTATTCAAACAGCTGCTCAGTGAATCCACTCAGACCCGTGCTCCCATCAGTCTGAGCTGCTAAAACCTCACACAAAACAAAAGTCTAACAGCTGTCAGTGGTTCAGCCATCACTTTTCTTTCAGAATGAATGTGTTCAGACATTTGACTGGTGCTCCTCAACCAGGAAGCATTAACGTGTAAGCAGTATGTCACTGGTGGAATTATTTGTTTGCTGGTACCCAAGCAAGGACTGATCCTTCTGAAGGGTGACCACATCACCCTGAGAGGTTTGGAGATGCTTAATACTTGTAAATACTGATAAGATCCTAGCCATTAAGCCATTTTATTTATTTTTGTTAGATGTTTGTCTGGCCTTTGAGCAAATATCCTCAGTTCTTTATGTTAGTGGAAATTGTTAACGACTCCCAAACATCTGAAATTAGTCAGTTCTTGCATATTTCTCAAACACATCAATCAAAGCTCACAGGAAGACGTTTTCTTGGTTCTTGAAGATGTTTTACCTGCTGTGTAAAAGGTTTTCTTACTTCAAGCTGATTGGAGGGACAATGCTAAATGTTTACCTGCTTAGTTTAGGAGGCTTTTTTTTTTCTGGCTGATGTTTTTGCTGCAAATATGCTCAACTATTCAAACCGATATTTTTCTAATGAAAGAGTGCATATTAAAAGACATTTTCTGTGATTTCAATTTTAAGTAATTCAGAGCTGAAAAATAAGATAAGCTAATGGATTAGTTCATTTTAAGATATGGAAATAATGAGATTGTGGGGAAACAACATCAGAGCTAATCTGCCTTTGTTTGAACCACGTGCCGTTTTTTTTTTTTTTTTTTCCATCAATGTGACTCATGCAGAAATAGTTACTCTCACTTCCTTAAAATGCACATATTAACAGTGAGTGAGGTCAAGTGCAAAAGTCACAGCCCTCATATTCTTTATTATCTGGGTCATGAGACAGATTTTTGTGCGGGTGTGTGTTCATGCATGGGTGTGTGTGTGTGTGTGTGTGTGTGTGTGTGTGTGAGAGAAAGAGAGAGAGAGAGAGAGAGAGGGAGGAGGAAGAAGTGAATCAGTGGCTCAGTGAAACTTTGGTTTCAGTTTTTTCGCATCACTTGTTGCAAAAGGATTACTGCACCATACTGGATGTTGTAAATGTTTATGGAGGATTTTTACTTCATCATGCTGCTGTTATGGTGCACTTTCTGAAGTTTGGATTTAATTTTCTATTCTTTCTTTCTTTTTTTTTCTTTTTTTAAAATCTGTCTAGTTTTTAGATTTTTGGAGAGCTTTCACGCTGCATGCGATGTTCACCTGTTCACACAAATTCATTCAGTACGTTACAGTACAGAGTACAGAATTGTAAAAAGTAAAAATAATCTGTTCACCTAAAACAACCCAAGTCTAAGGAGCTAATGTGTCCTCTTGGTCAGTGTCCCACAAAGAAAGTCAACATCTCAAGCAATCTCAAGTTACAGTCCATTAAACCAAGATATTTTCAACTTTATCACCAACACTACAACCACCACTACTACTACTACAATTACTACTACTACTACTATTACTACAACTACTACTACTACGTTACTGCCACCACAACTACTACCAACTACTACTACTACTGCTGTTACTACCACTACGAGTACTACTGTTACTACCACTACAAAAACTATTATTACTACTGCTACTATTACTAGTACAACTACTATTACTTTTACTATCACTACTACTACCAACACTTCTACTATTACCATTATTACTACCACTATTTCTACCACTAATACTACTATTATTACTATCACTACTACTACTATTACTATTGGGTCATGGACTTTAAATCTCTCTTAAATTGAATATGACTTCTTTAGTTTTGCTGGCATTGAAAACAAGGCAGTGGCCGTCGCACCTTTTATGTCTGAAGTATGAAGATTGGCACTTGTCTGCTCTCAAACTTATCGTATCATCTGAAATCTTAATTGAATAATAGTTAATTAGAGGGTGCCATTGCAAACAGCACAACTTATCACCATTCTCCATATTTATTCTGCTCCTTCTCATTCTCCCATTTCTGTATGAAATTTGTCTGTCCATGACTAATTTGACGTTAGCCATTAGCATGCATTAGCTGTTAGTATCTGTTAGTCAAGATGCTAACAGATAATGAACAGTTTCATAACTAATTTTTTAGCATATCTGCTGTTAGTAAGTGACTCATTTGTGTTACCTTTTAGCATTTGTTAGCATTCATGCTAAGGCATTCAATGATGGACAGTCCCATTGGTGCGCCTTTCAAGTTTCCTCAGAAATCTTCTCATTACTCTTAGCATCATTTATCTATAAAACTCACGCAGCCTTGTGGTACTACGATACTTTCTTTGGGTTCTGAATAGGTGTTTGTAATGAAACTGGGTTGACTTGCATACTCTTCCTACATGAGCTCTGAGGGTGCCAGATGTAGCACTAAAACACAGCTGTTGGTAATATGTTTTCATTTTATATGTTGCACTGATAAGAGCATCTTCTCTACTCACTCCTTCCCTGTAAGGGGTATAGTACAAACTGAAAAAGATCAGTATGGATGCTGAGAATTGAACCACCAACCCTCTAAAAGGTTGATGACCAGTATGTCCTTACCCAAAGCTGCTCCTAAGAGTTGTTTTTTTTGTTTTTTTTCCTACAAGTGTTTGGATTCAGACCTGAGGTCAGACCAAAGATATTTGATACCAAACATCCTGAGTTCAGAGATATGTCTAGACCAAACAACAACAAAAATATAAAGATATGACTATATAAACATTTTCTCTCTGTTCTTTCTGCAGATGCAGTGAAGCGGTTTACCACCGCAGGTCGAGTCCACATTCACAAAAACCAGCCTGGCCTCCTGCCTCAATGACCTGCCGCTGAATCCGAGAAGGTCTTTCCATACTTGACCGGTAAGGGGGGCCTGCCCTGCCCAGAAGGCGTGGCAGCTATGGACAGCGGGAGCAGCATCGATTCACGGTTGACCGGCAGGGGAGTGGGATGTGTGAGCGGCATGCCCGCCTCTGTGAGGGTGGAGTCGTATGAAGCCGCAGAGAAGAAGTACATTTCAGACGTGAGGAGGACCTTCTGTCTCTTCGTCACCTTCGACCTGTTGTTCATCTCCTTGCTCTGGATCATAGAGCTCAATGTAAGACAAGTCTGTTATCTTGTAGCTAATAGCTAATACCTCATAGCTAATAACGTGTAATATGTAGAGATTTCGGTGAGAATTGTTCTGAGAACATTAAATGAATTTATTTAGAAATAAAGAGAAGTGCATTCAGATTTCAAACTTTTGTTGCATAATAGATGTCTAACCGCCCATTCTGTGACCCCGCTCCAGTTTTGCTTCTTTTCCACTGACTTTGTTTTTTTCAGGGCTTTTACGGCAGATAAAGACCAGGTTTTGTTGTTACGTTAATCAGGGTTCTCCTCAGCATATATTGATGGCGGTACAGCACCACGGCCCTTCATGCGAGAACCACTGTAGATTTCTGTTGCGCTCTCCAGCATATATTGATGCTCTTGTCTTTACGTTTTTCTACCCATCTTAACCCTCTTAAAACAGATGCTGTCACCGGCGACAGAAAACGACATACATTCCTAGAATTACCATAACTTGTTGGACATAATTCCGACGGATTCTGAAAGCTGAGAAGCGCAGCTTTGCGGCACATTACAGTAGTGGCAGCGGGCGCTGTGGTGTGTCGAGTTGTTCAGCAGGGTGAGAAATTAGTATCTTTGCATGTAGAGCAATACAGGTTTCCAGATATTTTTGTATCAGTAAAAAATGTAACTGGATCTCAGCTGGTTTCTCAGCCGCTCTGGATATCTTTATGGTGACTAAATGACTAGAGGTATTATGTGATTCCAATGAAAAGTTTTCAAAGTGGAGCAGGTCTTCGACTTGCATGAATGGTGCAACTTTGTTCAAAAGATATGTCGTATTTGTAGGATATAAATTATGGATTTTATTTTTTCATGGGTTTTTGTTTTTAACTATTTATTTTAAATATTGTTGATACACTTTATTGTTAGGCCATATCCAGTGTAGCAAAAATGTACAAGAGGGGGGTTCACAGCCCCGGCCTCAGCACCACCGTGGTCTAAAAGCTGGGGAGAACCCTAGTTAATGGCGTTATGCTTATCATATGACTAACCAAAGTTCTTACTAATTGACACAGAGAATTATAAAGTGTGACAAAAAATTATTTAAAGTTATTGTGTAGAGGTTGAGACTGGGTTTGATACAAATGGAAACAAAGAAAAGAAAAGCAGTTGTTTTAAAAAAGTAGTTTTTCTTCTTAAGAGAGTATCGTCATTGAAGTTTTGGCAGTCCTATTTCGGACATGCAAACTTTATGTGGGAGTTATTTTAACAGCTCATTCACACGTACTTGTTCCAGCAACCCACAGACACCTCGGGTAGGATTATGTCGTCATGACCAGAAAAAAAACGAATCATGCCGCTGCTGAGCTCTCCAGGAGGAGGGGTATTCGTTGTGTTGACCAGCTAACTGTTAGTAACTATGTTCTAGGGGAACGTAGCCAGTGACCTAGCTGCAACCTGATTGGCTGATGCATTTGTTGACACGGCGAAAACAGAAAATTTTCTGTTCATTTTAGCAACATCCAAAGTCTATGGAGATGGATGCAGATGATGCATATGTGTGAATGCACTGTTAGAGGTCTTTTCCTGTAAAGGATATGTGCATACACTTGCTGAAGTGACAAACACCGTGAAATTCTTCATCACTCATATGTTACTTTTTCTAATATATATATTTTTAACTATCTTATTTATTTATTGTTGACATATCTATATTTATCCATTTATTTGTTTCTGTAAACCTATGCTTCAGCACACACGTTATATGCCAATATTGCACAGTGCAGGCTAGAGGACACCACACCTGCTGCAGAGGAGGAAGCTCGCTGGGTTGATTCCATTCAGAGCCATATATACTTTTAGTTTGGCAGTTTCACACAATTTCCCCAGAAATTCAGAATGCATATTTATTTTTGCTGAAACTATAAAATTCCTATCTTGTGCTGCCGCCTGAAATCATTCTACATCAGCAACAGAAGACATTTTTAAGTTTTCTTTGGTGTCCAGTGGACATTTCTAGTGCCATGAAGAAAAAGAGAAGTTCTGAAAAATGAGTTATTCATCCTGAGAAAGGACTCTTGTCAGATGCTACTCAAAATGATGTTTCTTTTTCTGTAAATGTCACATTTGAATAAAGCTGTGAGGAACTAAACATAAGAGTCATTAAAATGCTGCCACTGAAAGACATCTAGAAAGCTAAGAAGGTGAAGAACCGCATGTCTGAAAAGGTCAACTTTTATCAACCAAGCTACAGAGAACCTTGAGTAAGAATTAAGATTCATCTGAATTAGCTTATCGGGAGTTTTTGTGTTTTGTGCAGCGGTTCTGAGCATTTTGCTGTGATACACTTCATAAAGAGCTGCACACACACAGCGGTGTGTGAATCCCATCAGCTCAGAGCAGAAGCAGGTCAGGTGTCGCTGGAGAAACAAATTGAGGCCATGAAGCCATAAAACTGTGTGTCGATTGGGGAAATGAATTTACTGTGACAGACTGTCCGTGAAACGATCCAATTAAAGAAAAGTCGACCTTCAACAGTGAAGTGTCTGTTTGCACAAATAGTGAAACTGCGGTGACTCATGTTGAGCTGTAAACACGCACACATTCAGAATAATCACACACACACATTCACACATTCAACTTTGTTTACTCGGACCGCATTCTTTCACTGAGATGAAAGTTCAACAGTTCCCAGATGTTTGAGACTTCCTCTTTTACTTGGAACTATAATGTGAGCTGTTTGGTTGTTGCATCACTCTCCCAACTGCCGTTGGTTCAGACAAAGAAAGTCTGTCAGATCAAGTGTCTTCAGTAAAATATTGTTAAATCAGCACGCCCAGCCAGACATTTTCATTAGAGATGTTCTGGTGCGGTATCAGAGTTGGCCTTAAACATAAATAAATCTGTCACTTCAGTCATTAATAAGCTAAACAAAATGTCCTGATGTGAAAGCCTCGCTGTGGGGGCAACTTTGATTGAGTTAATATTTTTGACTAATACCTTTATGTCACGTGTCAAACTCAAGGGTCGCGGGCCAAATTCTGTACGCCACTTCATTTTATCTGGCCGTAAGAGCGTCCAAAGATGAGATTTCAAAATAAGTTTTACAACAAAAGGTTGCTAATTTTTATCAAAACTCGTGATTTTAGGAGAAAAAAAAATTTTTTTGTTCTCATGTTTGTTGCTTTTGTTGTAATTTTTATGTCAAAAAGTTGCAAAAACCTGATATTTTCCAAAAAGAAAATTGTAATTTTAGGCTGAAAAAAATCAGTTTGTGATTGTAATTTTACAATAAGTTAGTTTTTATTTCTTAAAAAGCATTTTCTTTTTTAAATTTTGTGATTTTTACACGAAAAGAAATGATTTGAGTAGAAAAGTCTCAATTGTACGATAAAGGTTGTGATTTCCGAGAAGCATAACCGGCCCTTTAATGGTAACCATGGTGATGGCTCGAGACGAAATGGTTTGACACCTCTGGTTTACATGGATCCCCAGCGGATAATTAAGTCAGAGATATACAATATTGTATTTGTTGTTGTTGCTAGGCAACTGTGCTGTGTAGATGCGCTGATGTCTACATTATTTCATGGTGCATTCCTATTGGTTGGCTAGCAGAAAGAGATGGTAGAGGCAGCGACAGGCCGTCAAACTCTGAGACAATTCCTCCAAATTTCTGATACTGCTGTTATCTGTCTCAGCTCGTCTTTGGTCAAAAGACGGTTTTGTCTTTCATCTTTGCTCCTGTCTCATTTTGACATCTAGAAGCACTGTTTCTGAGCTACGATTACTTTTTTTTTTTTTTTTTTTTTGTCTGCATGTATATTGATGGTTAATACCATCATCTGGCAAAACCAGTCAATGTATA
>JBAMYA010042341.1:0-14531 GCA_037176975.1 Arrhamphus sclerolepis
GGATAGGCTCCAGCAGACCCCCGTGACCCTGAACAGGAAATAGCGGGTATAGATAATGGATGGATGGATGGATGTATCTATGCGGTCAAACTCACCTCATCAGTTTTGTTGTAATTTGATCCAATGATCGTCCTGTCCAATCATCCTTTCGTTCAAACTTAACAGCTCCTGTTCTGTAAATCTGGTCCATCTCTCTTGTCTGATGTTATGAGAATCTGGTCTCTATCAGCCACATCAAACCTCAACTTCACCAGCAGCAGCATGTAAGTCAAATCTCTTCTAATTACTCTCACTGAAACTTAAGTGCATCAGTGATTTTTTTTTTTTTCTCCTTCCAAGGGCCTCTTCATATTACATACTGTAATACATCAAAACAGAACAGTTTGTGAGCTTTGGAATGATCTTAACTAGATCTTTTCTATGTATTGAAAGGTCAAAGATGATTTACAACCTTGCACATTTTCTTTTCTTTTCAAAATCAGCACTTTTATTATAAATCAATAGAGTGGAAAAAATGTTTTTTTTTTGTTTTTTTTGTTAAACATCACAATGGAGTCCATAACGCCTTTGTTACAGTAGCTGCCAAGCAACTGTTAAAACCATTAAGATTTGGCGATATATATATATTTTTTTTCTTCTTCAAACATGGTTTAGGAATGTCACAGTAAAATCAAATCATATCTGAGACCATTTCAGTCATTTTACTTACAGTTAAGGTTATGAACCATTATAATTGCTAATAACTAGCCATATTGTTCAATTATTAGGGGCACTGTTGGATTTGTGTTGATAGAAGACGTCTGCATTGGCTGCGTAATCCATTTTTATCTTGGCACCTAGACTCTGAGCTCCGAGCCAAGCACCTCCGAGAGCTGAGGTATGCTTCAAATTCAGGAGGCTGTAGCCATGGAAACGGTCCTTGAACTTGTCAGATGACATAGCCTTATCTAGGACCTCTGTGAACCCTGATGAGAGACAGAGACATGGAAAAATTCGGAGAGGACTTCCTCATCAGACTTTTCTTTATCTTCTTGTGTCCTGTTGTGAAAAGCGAAGAAGAAACGGCAGTTCAGTCACTGACCTGGCTTCAGGAGAGACCAGCTCTTCCACACAGAGCCCACACACAGGATGGGTATGCCCAGGTCGCCACTTAATAAAGGCTGAAAAGAGAGAAATATTTGCATCCAGAGTCGATAATAAATGTGTAAAAGCTTCATGTATGTATGTATGCCGTGTGTTACCTTCTGCGCTGCAGGTAAGACTGCTTCTACGTGCTTTGCCAGAACTCTTCCAGCCTGAGCAAACACATACTTGCAGAGAGCATCCCCGGCCTCTGCACCTTGGGATACATGCAGACACAGTGTTTTCTCACTTTTACTCTCTCTTCCAAAAAAAAAAAATAAAGCAGGAGGTGATGCACTCCCTACCTTCTGACAACTTCTTGCAGAAACCAGCAAAGTGGGACTTCTCAAAGTTTCTGTACAAGTGTGGCAGCATGCCCATCAGATCTGACACCTGAGATAAATACAAAATACCTGAGATAAATACAAAATACTCTCATCATTGTTTTTTGAACCCTGAGACTTATGTAACCTGTTTAGATATAGATGAGTAATGTTCTGTAAGTAAAATCAGTTCTTGCTGCTGTTGCAGCCTGACCTGGAAATACTCCTCCATGGCTTTCCTAACATGTGTGATGTCATAAGGAGGTGCAACCAAGTTGTCTCTGGCGTCAAATACTGTCTTCACAGCCAAATGAGCAATCCAGTATGCTGAAAAGAGTTAAAAAATTAATTAACTAAAAATAATGTGCATCTTTCAACAGTTCATATGGACTACTTCACCATTGTTACCTGATCCTTCATCGCCCATCAGGTGACCCCAGCCTCCGCAACCGATTTGTGAGCCATCGGGGTTGACTAATTTGCAGTTTGAGCCGGTCCCTGATATCAGGACTACACCTCCTGTAAAAAAAGAGACATATAGAGATACCGAGGATGACACTGTTGATTCCATGAAGCCATAAAGTTCAGTAGGACATACTTATGTAGACACACCCAAGAGGTTAAAGTATCAAGGCACCCCTTGCAAGTCCAGCTTTCAAATGGAAAAAATGTTTTAAGAACAGATCATACTAATTATCAAAACTATACCTGTATTATTTTTAATAGCACATAGAAACAATGAAAATGTAGAAATAATATAGTTACATAGTTATGTATTAAGTGCAAAACATTGTAACTACTCATAATGCCAGCCATAAAGCTTTGTGCTGAGTGCTGATTGCAGCATAAAGACAAGACAGAAAATTTCCGGTTACCTCGATCACTGGCCGTTGCCATGGCACCAATAGCATCGGTGGTAATGAAGTAGTGCTCGCTGAGATTGGGGAAACGCTGCTTCATGAAAGCAATCTGTTTTCCGATGGCATCCTTCTGCTCACCTCCACTCAGAGACATGCCCTTTACACAAAAACATCCAAAACAAAATTTCAGACAAAACTCTGATTTGATATTCAAGACTGCACACAACACATCACTTTTACTGACCAGACAGTATAAAGGTGTGTTTGGATCCATTCCTGCCTGAACCTTGGCTCTCTGGACCATGTCGTTGATGTTTTCAGTGGATTTTTCCATCCCAATCAACTGCGAAACACACGACCAGAGAGAAAGAGGAAAATTCTAGAATAATATATCTTCACTGATCCAACGTGCGTCCATCACTGCTTGTGCTGCTCACCCAGTGGTTGGTGCAGGGTCCCACCGTCTCTGCCAGGATCTTCCCATCCTCTGACAGCAGCACTGCTTTGGAGTGGGTCCCTCCTCTGGGTTTCAGGCACAACACAAATACACTTACAAAATGAAGAAGGACGCATTCACTTGCTGTCGTACATGTGTACACAGATGAAACAGAAACAGCCTAATTACACAAAAAGCCTCTAAATACCACATTTTCACATAGATACATTTTGCTCCATACTTTCTTTTTTTGCAAAAATGCTGACAAAGTTTAACTGACAGTGATACGTCATTAAAAACAAGACCAAAATATGATCACGAGTAACACGAAGACTTCCGTGAACTCCTCATCAGAATAGTCTTTAAGAATAATTCCAGTTTCGACATGACAGCGTTGAAACCCAGTATAAACCACTAATATATGCAGACCTAAACATTTGATTAAAAAAATAAACTCGGGAAAGCTTTGGTATTTATTTATTTTTTAACTCACTCTTACCCCTCAACTCCACCGAAAATAGATGTCATGTCGGAGTTCCTGTTGTGGACCGGGAAACACTTGAGATCTCGCGAGAACGGTGTCTGAGCCTGCAATTGCATTTTGTCACCAACAGATGGCAGCTGTGCAGCTCGTTTAATGAGGACTAGTAAGTGTAAAAGATGTAAACAAATGACAAAAAAAAACGAACAAAGAGGAATAAATATATATATATATATAAAATCCACAAAGATTTTAGATCAAAAACTACGGTCACATATCATTTGTACAGAAACTCAAAATTTGAAGGAAAAAAACACACTAACTTTAACAATGCCATCATGGATCAAAGTCATGTGACTTTGACATACAGTGAGGCAACAAACGTCAGATCATATACTTTACTAAGGTTTTCGATGCCAAAATATGGCAGAAATAAAACACATGAAAAGAACAGGGATTGCTGGTCCCAGTTCCAGTTTGGAACACAAGCCAACTAAAACCCATTATCGCTGTTTGCTTGTGGTTTCAAAATCCCACAGTCATAGTTTTAAAAAATAATATAAACGGGGATTTAGCACCACTTGGGGGTTGAAAACAGGGATACCAAAGTGATACTGTGAGCCAACAGGAGGCATCTGTAACGCATTAATCTGATGAGCACTTTCACTTGCCAACTTTATAAAACCAAACTGAAAATCACCGTAATATTCAGGAACTGGAACTGCCTCTGTCTCTTAATATCGCCTTCATACTAAAATAGTAGAAATTGCACTATATTTGTTATTGCATAAATATTAGTCTTTGGTTTAGTCTTCTGTGACATTTAGACCTGTTGAGTCCTTGTTCCATTTGGCTCCATAATGGTCACAATGTGCCCCTCTGGATAAATTAAACAGCAGAAACGGTCCAAAGTGGTGTTGTGCTCACAACTTTGGTCGGAAATTGAGTGTGTCAGAGCTGAAATCAAGAGAGAAGTTACACAAGAGTGAGGAGGTGGGAGGAGGAAAGTAGAGGAGCGGCTCACTGCGCTCACCATGCGCCGCTCACTCCTCCTGCTGTCAAGCAAGCACAGCTGGTTCACTACAGATGTTGTTTTACATTTCAAATTAAGACCACACGAAGACTTTTTTTTGTGTGTGTGTCTGTGTCTGTTAGGGGGGGGTATTAACATGTAGTACAGGATCAGTAGCCTCCATCAACAGTTTTAAACCCAGATTAGTTCAGTGTAGTCAAAACTTTTTTGGAAACTGATTACCTAAAAAGATCAAAGTCAATTTACTTCATTTCTTCAAGTAGGCTAAGTTTTGACTTAAAAATATTCAATTTATTTGAACTTCATAAAATTTCCAACATGGTATATATATTTTAAGTCTAGTGTACTTAAAACTTTTTTTAAATTCTATAGGCCTATTTATTATAATTTCATCAAGCTTAATAGTTTTAATAGAAGTAATTAATTGAAAACAAACCTACTTGCTCAAAAAATACAAACATCTTATTTAATTTCACAATACTCCTAAAATTTACAATATGTATTTCAAGTATTACAGTTTTCCTTCACACCAAAGACTTGAGTCGCTGATTAGCCCGGCCACTGAAATTCAGTGACAGTGATTGACATAAAAAATAAAATAAAATAAAATAGCTGCACATACTCGGCACAAGTGGGCACCTCTACATTCACAAATGGAATGGAAGTGGGTGAATGTGGATGGTTGTCTATATTATCTGTACACTATACACAGAGGAGAACCAGGAACTGAATGTTCTGGAATGCTTAACACGAAACATGTGGTCTAGTTGTATAAACCATATTAAGCATCAGGATCAACATCAAATTAAAAGTGAGACCATAAACAATAAAAAATAAGCAAGTGATTTGAAATAAATTAAACATAATATATCACCAGTTGCAGACCACAGCATTATTGCACAAGCAGTGCAAATATCAGCCAAGTACAGCTCTGGCTTGCAAGATATATTAATAACTTTGTGCATCAAATGTAAACGAAATACTTTCACAACAAGCATTCGAAAGTCAAAGTTATGAAGCTTGAATGTGCATGCCTACAGACAACATAGTACTTGAAACCTGGCTTGCTCTGTTGGAAACAAGTAACAATTTTTTGAGCTTGAGAAGCCAGGGTTTCAGCTCTTTACCACGATCTAGACCTATTGGGATTTTCTGAATGAAGGTAAAAGTGTGAACAAGTTTCCTTAGGGTAGTCCAAACGCAGATGTATACATCAACCTAAGTGCTTCAGCCCACCTGGGGATGTCACTTATCACAAGTTTGTTTCCCAACCACAACAGCAACGCTTGCAGGATTGAAATCAGCTGGGCTGGAAGCACTCTTGCTTCCCAGTGTGATAAGTGCAACAGGACTGCTGCTGATGTCTGGCTCATCTGTCACATCCACCTAAAAAAAAAAAAAAAAAAATGCATACGAGGAGATGGTGAGTATGTCACAGGTCATTACTCGATATGTAACCTACAAAACCGCAAACACAGAGACAGAAATCAAAACTTGCACTTCCAGACCAATGACATGAGCCCTACAAATTAAATGAAAGTACTTAAATTAAGATTGGGAAACTAAACATTTGTCCTAAATGTCAAACTCTTGAAAAAAGATTGTGTTCTTACTTCCAGTAGAGAGGTTATCTGCAAGGATTTGATCCTGTGGGATAAAAAAAAAAAAAAAGATGGAAAGAGTAAATAATATGAAACCAGTCACCTACAAAATCAACAACCCCCCCAAAAAATGAAGGAATGAATCCTACCAACATGACGATGACCTCGGTGCCCTTTAGATGTTGCCTTTATTTGCTATTTTTCCATTTTCTTGTTGCAAAAATAAGTGTTTAAATCTCAACATATTGCAATGCATTATTTTGTGAAAAGTCATCACAAAATCAGACATTTTTGATCACAGAGATCAGGAAAAAAAAAAAAAAAACATCATGGAGGGCCTGACTCGTACTGTCTGCAGCAGGCAGCTTTTCTGACCTAGAAGCATGCTTTTATTTATTTAATTATTGCGTCCATGTCATTGCTGTGGTCCGGTTAGGCAGCACTTTTGATTCATCCTCGGGTCTCCCTGGGAGCATTTTAATTTAAACACTCACAAATCAGCAGGATTTACTGGAAAATGTTTAATTAAGTAGATTCATTTCCTGCGTTCTTGTGCATTTTACAGGTTGTTAGACACCTATTTTCACCTGTACGTAAATGTTTGACTATATTTGACTCAAAGACTGTTTAGGAGACAGATTCAACAAGTCTGCATTCAACTAATCCAGATATGCATCAGCCTGACTGCTATGGCTAAGATATTGAAATTAATGTCACACAATTTATCACCAGCAGTGACTTTAGTGGTGCATTTTACTTTAATTTTATTTATTCTTTTCTGATTTAATTTTAGTTGTAACATAAAATGCCTTTGTGTGAAACAATGGTGACACTCGATGAATTAAATACTCAATTAAACACTCAAATAAATAAGAATCCATAACTTAAGCATGTTTCAATAATTTAAACACGTTCTAGATTACGATTTTAAAACAGTAATGCTTTTCATGAAGTTTATATTACTGACTCCACTCAAAGTAAATATTGATTTAAGTAATGTTTTGGATTTTCAATTTGAATGAGCTTTGAGTCTTAAATAAGGCTCCAATAAAATCACATTTCATTGATAACTGTACAACAGCCTTCACCACGTCAGGAAAGGAAGTCTCTCCACTGTCCCTGCATACTGACTTCTGAGAGGTGGAAATGGATTAAAATTGTTTTTCTACTGACAACTCAAATAATTCCAGAAATTAACATAAAATAACTTCAATAAAAAACAAATAACATGTTTGGCATAGTTTCATTAGTGTACCCATGGTGAACCTTTGGTCTTACCATCTGAATTAAAACAATTCAGATGATGATTCAAGCACTGTTTTATATAATATATAAAAACGAGCTGTGATCTCAACATCATGTATGCATCATAGCATTAGAATGTGGCCAAATGTACACTGTGGTCCATCGCTAAGGAAACTGGTCCAGTTGTAAGATCAACAGTGAGAGCAGCAGTGAGAGGGACTACATTGAAGAACAGGGTAGAAACGGAGATATTCTGGACATTGAAAATAAGCCAAACCAGCCTAATTCCAAATACATTCCATCTTTTTTCCCCCAAAACTTCAGTCTGTCTCTGCTTGCATTTTTCTTAGCAGCGGTTTTGTTTCTTAGTTTATTATGTTTGACTTCTTCCTAGTAAACCCATTCTCCAGTTCCTCTATGTGCATTTCAGTAGAAGAAACCATTTAAGACAAAGCTAAATCTTCATTCAGTATTGGGGTGTACGTCCCAGCATTCCTGGAATCATTGTCGAGTTTATAAAAAGGCTTTTATTGTGAAAGCGCCAACCGGACGTGCTGTGGTATATTTTATACATGTTTTTACTCTTTTACCCGGTCCATCCTTCCAGGAGGAGAGACAGGAGACCGACAGGCGACCCGCTCACAACATTTTGACTGTATTTAAAGTTCGCCTGGAGCTCTCGCTATCTCTTCGGACTTTTTAATGCCCACTATGGCGCCGTTACTTGTGCGCGAGACTAACGAGGAAACTTTTTTAACGCCCGGGGAACGGAAGTGAGAAAAGGGGGAAGTTGTAACGGACTTAAAGGAGGAATAAACCCATAAAAAAGTGTTTTTCGCCCGCCAAGTTCAAGCTGAATTTCTTTCTCCCCCCCCTCCCCCTCATCTTTTAAAAACTTTTCTGGAGAAAAGTGGACATGGACACCCACGTTAAAGAAGGACAACTTTATGTGCAGCACCAAAAGTTTGGGAAGGTAAGACTTTTAATTTCACAAGTCAGACTGGTAACAAGAAAGTGACTAGTGATGCCAAAGCAAAGGACACCAGACAACAACGCAGTCATATTTTATAATAAAATGCGCATTCCGCCACAAATAGTAAACAAATAGGCCTATAACAAACCAGTACGGCACAAAGTGTGTCAAGGTCACTGGAAGCATATGAACACTGACTTGTAAGTTGTTTTGACTTAAAAGGAAAAAAAAAAAATAAGAAGCGAGATTTGTGGTGTTCTGTTTTGTAAAGCAAAATGGGAAATTTAGCCTCATGGCGGATAAAACCAGCACATACTGGTGCAATCACAGTGATTTTCTGGTTCTTGGTGGAGTCCAACTCCCCTGTACCTGCAGAGAGTGCGACTTATCTGACTGACCGCTCCACTGCTCTGACCTGGTTCAGATGTGGTTCTTTAGGTAAAACCGTCTCGATTAGGCATAAAACTGGAGAAACTCTGGAGGAATACAGGAGTATGTCAGTTTTCTTAAGTAAATTACCAAAGGAAGATAAAGGGTATTTATTGTGTGCGCGGGTGCTTGTGTGCGCCCGTGCGCGTGCGCACTGGAGATACTTTCCACAACTAATACGCCACAAAACAGCCCAAACACAAGAACTGGAAAGATACTTGACATGCAGCCATCGATATGCCTGTCCTCACAGCTGCAGCTGCTGTCACCTATTTTGTGTCACTTTTGACTCTCATCAGTTGCCAAAAACGATAACACCTTTGTGTGTGTGTTTTGTGAGGGTGGGCTTGTTCCAGTACTTTTCAGTCACCCATACACCCTTTCGCCTTACAGCACCACTGGATAAGAACTCAGCTACACTTTTAAGACTTGTAAGAGGGTCTTTGTCTGACTGTGTCTCTCTGGTCATATGACATGGACCGACAAAACATTCTGGCCATGTTTCCTGCCCTGAAATCACCGCTTCACAATTCATATTCATGCACCCAAAACACATTTTCAATGCCCTTTATGACTTGCTTTCAATGAAAGAAACAAAATTGACTTCATTGGAGAATAGAATAACCTGAAAGGGGGGAAGAAAATGCACCAGAGTTGAAAATGATAGAACAGGAAGCTGAATATTGGCTGCTCTGAAAGTGTTGAAACTAGAGAGAGGTTGGTTAGGGTGTATTATGCAATCATCAGAGCTGTCAGTGGACAGAAAAACACACACACACATCCACACCCAGATATATGTACATATAGGCTAGTTCCACACGTTTATGGTTGGAAAATATGATACAAGAGAGCGGCGGTAATGTCCAACACAAGTTTCTGTTTCAGATGGTTGCTTTGTGATGTGTGAAGTAATGGCAGTTACTGCACGTTGTGAGGAGCTAAACCATTAAGATGCAGCCACATTTCAGATACATTACCGAAAATCGCTCTCTCTCCTGCACGCTTTTATCTCCTGCAGGACTGACTTCTGCAATGCTCAGCTTTCTTGTCTCCCACAAACATATTTCAGTTACAACTCCTTCAAGACACATGAACACAGATGTTGACTCAGATCAGAAATAGAGCTAGTGCAAGTCTGCAGTGACTACCTGTCTTAATTTGAATGTTAATTTGGTTTATGAAACTGTTCATGGTTTTGGTCTTGCATATTTATCAAATTTATTTATTTTTTTGTTGTTGCTATGAAACCTCCAGAACCCTCCTCAGGTAGAGGGCTTTTGATTTTTACTAAAGGTAAGAAGTAACAGAGAGTTGATGTTTATAAAAGAAAACTCAAGACATACCTATTTTACTTTTTACTCATCTACTCATTTCTAATTTATAATTAGGTTGGGGCCATGTGACCTGAAATCAATGTCACAATTAACAGAAAATTGGACCTCAGGTATGATTATTTTAGTTTAGGTTTATATTTTGCTCTCATAGAATAATATGAGAGTTGATATAATGAATAATGATAGAATAGGAAAAAAAAATGTAATAAAAAAAATTAGTTGGTTAGAGGTTCTGAAAGTCTTCTTCTATTAGTTTACGATGAATTGCACAGCCCATTAACTGCCCTAATGTTAATTTTATTTTATTTTTTTTCTTGGACTACTGTCCCAGTCCTCTGTATGTCTTGCTATTATATTGCAATTTATGATAAAGCTGACTTTAACTTAAACTTTTTGACTTTTTAATAAATGGCACTTCATTTTATTATTTAATATAGGCCATAAGTGAAATATATGTCTTTTGATCTGCTTCCATTAATTCCTTAGCAGGAATCAACAATAAATCGGCAAGATTTATGAAATCCCAGTCCTTCCTTAGTACCAGATATTTCCTTTTCTTTAAATGATGGAGCTGGGATAGGGTTGAGGGTCATTGATTTACTATTTCTACATTTTCTGTCTGTAAATCATGTGTGATACATTATTTTCCATCAAACTGTTACTCTGATTTCAGAATAACATATGCTGTCTTTTTCTCTGTAAGTTTCTTTCACAGATTCCCAGCAACTAAAAGAGCTTGAAGCTCAAACTCAACAGAATGCTTTTTTTTTTTAAAAAAAATGAGACATTTGACGTATTTGAAAAATGATAACCAGGTTCTTTCTTTAGCATCTGCGGATGACAACGCACAACACAAATCGACTCTTTTCTCTGGAACTCACGTTAACAGTATTTACAGCATTTAAATCAGGATTTGCAAAGCCTTGGATGGACCTAGCATTTCAGAATCACACAAAAACAAAACTGTTTTGCACACGTTTGTGAGATGCTGAGACTGTTGGGCTGCTTTTTAAATGACAGACTTGACTCGTTCACTGCAAGCATGACTGTGTAAGTCAAGTGTTAGATTGGGTGGACTACACTTTCTGCTGTTACAATTACGTTGTTTTTTAATATCTTTGAAACTGGCACTGGAATTCAGTTTCTGGCTGAAACCTATGCAGCATGGCCAAATAATTGCAGTGATGTCATGACTGTATTTGTATTAGCTTGTCTACCACTAAAGGTTGAAGATGCTCGGACTTGCAGATTGTTCAGCTGCACCTTGGAGCTACAAAAAGCTTTTACACTCTTGTTAGCAGTTGTTTGCCAACCAGCAGTGAAGGTTCAAGGCATGGGAATGGCACTCTTGTTTCCTTATTGGCTCTCAAAACAGCTTGAGTCAGGAGCTAGCTGCCACTTGAACAGCAGGGGTGTGTCAGATTAAAGCACATTTACATCCCCTTGAGGCTTCTAGATTCATAAATCATGTTTGAAGTCTGACTAATGGATTAGTCGGCCCTCATGTCAGATCTAAAGTTCTTGTCTTGTTCTTCGTGTCTTCTTTACAGGCAGTGCCACACACAAGTCATATTTCCCAAAACTAAGGCCTTTTTTTCTTCTTTTCGTAATGATGAATTGACTGAACAGAGGAAATGTGTAATTCATATAAATACTCTGCTGTAGGTGTGTTTTAGAAGAATGATTTTGTGGGGCCATTTAAAAAGTATGATTACGTTTTCTTTCTTACAGTAACTAATGAAAGGAAAGACTATTTTCTTTTCTCACCGTTTACACTATAATATTTTTCTATGCATCGAAGAAAACCTTGAAATGCTTTTTAGTTAGATAATAAAGTTAGATAGTAAATAACATATCCTGTAATAATAAAAATAACAGATCTCTGACAAAATTGGTGGTTTGCCCTGAAAGGTTGTAATTTTCTATGACGCGGTTGATGTCGTTTTGGAGAAGTCTACTGTAGCTATATTGTAATTACATTTTTAGCTGATGAAATTTCCCTTCAGGTATTAATAAAGTGAATTATCTTAGATGGCACCTTTTATATGAATACGTTGGTTATCAAATATTCTGCAAAATTACCAGCCAACACTGCAGTCACATATCATCATATTGAAAATGTCATTTATTTTTGACTTGCTTCTTCCGTTACGGTCTAATTTATGTCATTTAGGTTTGCTGGAAATCTTCCAGACCTGGTCTATTTATACAAATGTTTATACCGTGACTCAGCCAAGTGTCAACTCTGTAAAGCAGATGGACCAGCTGTGGAGTGCGCATTTTTGTCTTAAAACCTCTCAAAGTCAGGTACATCATCAGGCATTAGCAAATGTTCAAGTTCAAGCTCAGATCTGTTGACAGAAAATATTCACATTTATAACTTGAATCAAACCATAACATTTAACATTTTATAACCAAATAGTTTCCAGGTTTTCTCTCTTTACCACTTCACTTTTAAGCAGCCTCATGGTACCACATTGGCTCACAAAGGATAAGTCAAACATTATCTCTAAAAAAGGCTTTACATGTTTTTTAAATTCTTTTCTTCACCCCCCCCCCCAAAAAAAAACAAACAAACAAACAACAAACAAAAAAAAACACGATGGTGGGAACTCATCTGATTGCAATCTGCAGGTTTATGTTTCTAGACACGCTACATCTTACATACTAGACCGTTTTAGCCGCAATGTTTGTAAGCTGATTTATTAATCTGATGTTGTCGCTACAGGAACATAGTTAATAAGTGAATTATTATTACAAAGTTCACCAAAACGCTGAGTTTGAGACACATTTTGAATGTTAAGAAATCACAGAAAAAAGTCACTTGGAAAATGTGCGAAAATCTTGCTGAAACGTATGAGAAATATTAAAAAACACTGGTTTATAATTAGAATCAATTAATAAACGGAAACTAATTCTTAACACAGAGATGAACAAAAGGTCATTTTCCTTAAAAAGGCACCATGTTAGAGTGAAGGCTGGACAGTTTTTCTGAATCTCTGTATTGTTCTAATTCTCCTGTTTTTTTTAAAATTTATTTTGTTTTTGAATCATAAAAATATATTTCAGTGTAAGTTTTAGTAGAGTAGCAGCATGTTTTGAAACTAGAAATGCAGATGCTTCATTCAATTGCAGTTCCTCAGTTGGCAGCTTTTTTTATTTGTTTTTTATCCATTTTGTTATTTGAACTTGCTGTGTATACTATATAAATTTAAGTAAGTGGAGATGAAAATCAAAAACTACCAAACAGCAGGGGCATATCTGCAACCAGACCAGTATCAAAAAAAAGCACATCCATAACAGTTGTTGGTTCTGCAGTTAAAAACATGTTGCTCTAAGGTGGTCCCACTCCTGTCCCCGTTGGGATCGGTACATTCTGTACCGGCGGTACAGGGGAGGGGTACCAGACCCATTCTGCTAGAGAAACCTTTTGCAAGATAAATGGATACAGTTGGCCAGGCTAACGTCCAGCGTTACAAGTGTTCTTTCAACTATTTTAGTCATTTCTTTTCTTTTGAAACTTTTTGCTTGACACGAAATGTGTCCATGCTAAAATTTACCTATGTCAGCTTGGACTGAGTTATTATGTTAACTCAAGGAAGATTAAATAGTTATCGCAACAGCTGCCTATGGCAGCATTTGGCACCTCAATTATGTTTCGTTATCTTTACTGTGTTGGTACTGCGTGTTATTCTGTTCCTGTGCTGTAACTGTGTTATCTAAGTTGACCTACTAATGCACAGTAGTATTCCTGTTTAAATAGCTGTCTGCTCTACAAATTTTTTTGTTCCAGACGTGACACGCAGATGCAGTTCAAAGTCAACCATATGCACTGTGGTGAGCAGAATCTCACTGGGAAAAGCTAATAAAAAGGGTCAATAATATCATTTACTCTGAGGTCAAAGCTGTTTTTAAACAGCTTTTTGTTTTGTTTTTGCATGTCCTGATCACACTTTCTCACAAGCGTCTGCTGTTCCTCTTTAAACACAAATCAGCTGTAACAAACATGTCTTGATAAGTTTTCACAATTCCAAACGTGCACACACAGATAACCACACAAAATGCCCCCACACATCACTGAGGTCTGTTTGTGGTCACTGGGAACACGGTCGAATGATTCAGTTTCATTTTACCACCAAAGATAAAGAGCATCTTTTTTTTTTTTTGGCAGTGACAGAACATGTATCCTTCTGTCTGGCAATATCAGTCTGCATGCAAACTCATGGACACGTGGGGCAATAATATTCTTAAAATAACTAACGTGAGTTACTGTGTAATGACTTGTGTTCCTGTATTTTTAGGTGATTGAATTTACATTGAATCCCACAGAATATTTCAAACTGCAGCCTAAGTTGTCCCATTGTACTATTATGAATTGCTGGATGTTTCCTTTCTTGATTGTGTCCATAGCTTCAACAGCTGATATACGGAAGGGTCAGTAGGAACTTGATTGAAACAGGTGTGGAGAAATGAAAACACGCTCACTTGCATCTCTTAGTTAATGCGAATGAGTTCTGCTAGCTTGTGGCAACAGGCGGGACATCACTGAGGAAGTGTTGCTGCCATGATCTTTTTTTTTTTTTTTTTTTTTTTTTTTTTCAATAGGTGCTGTCCTTCTGACCCAACCCTTCGTACCAATATTCTGTTCAATTGTTCCCCTCTCGAAAATAATAATCCACAAAACAGCCCTTTGC
>JBAMYA010042342.1:0-14528 GCA_037176975.1 Arrhamphus sclerolepis
GGGTCAAGCTCTGGGTTTCTCAAGCGCCTAGAGATGACTTGTCGTAAATAGGCGCTATATAAATAAATTGAACTGAAATTGAATTGAAATTGAATTGAATCAGTTCTGGACAGATTCTATATCAGTTCTGGACCAGTGCTAGACAGATTCTGGATCAGGTCTAGTCAGGTTCTGGATTAGTTCTGGAAAGATTCTGGATCAGTTCTGGACAAGGTCTTGATTAGTCCTTGACAGATTCTGGATCAGTTCTGGACAGATTCTGGATGAGTTCTGGACCAGTTGTATACATGTTATGGATCACTTCTCTAAAGATTCTGGATCAGTTCTAGACAGGTTCTGGAATATTTCTGGACAGATTCTGGATTAGTTCTGGAGAGATTCTGAATCAGTTCTACTCTGGTTCTGGATTTTTCGGACAGATTTTGGATTAGTTTTGAACCAGTTCTAGACATGTTCTGGATCAGTTCTGGACAGATTATTGATCAATTCTAGACAGGTTCTGGATTATTTGTGGACAGATTCTGGATACGTGCTGGACACATTCTGAATCAATTCTGGACAGATTATGGATCAGTTCTTGAAAGGTTCTGGATTATTTCTGGACAGAATTCTGGATTAGTTCTGGACATATTCTAGATTAGTTCTGGACAGATTCTGGATCAGTTCTCGGCAGGTTCTAGATTCGTTCTGGACAGATTATGGATTAGTTCTGAAGAGATTCTGGATCAGTTCTAATCTGATTCCGGATTTGGTTTGGACAGATTTTGGATCAGTTCTCGATCAGTTTAAGACAGATTCTGGACAACAAAAAAAATTAGGGGCTGCTGCACAGCCTAGTGGTTAAAGCAGGCAGCCCATGTACAGAGGCTCAGCCCCCATGCAGCGGTTGTGGGTTCGACTTCCGCCCCGTGACCCTTTGCTGCATGTCTCCCCCATTCTCTCTGCCCCACATTCCTGTCTCTCCAGACTGTCAATAAAAAGCCGATAGTGCCAAAAAAAAAAAAGATAGATTCTGGATCAGTTGTGGACAAGTTCTGGATTATTTGTGGACAGATTGTGGATACGTTCTGGACAAATTTTTAATCAATTCTGTCCGGATTACGGATCATTTCGAGACAGTTTCTGGATTACTTCTCAACAGATTCTGGATCAGTTCTAATCTGGTTCTGGATTTGTTCTGGACAGATTCTGGATCAGTTCATGACAGATTCTGGATCAGTTCTAGAAAGGTCCTGGATTATTTGTGGACCGATTGTGGATACATTCTGGACAAATTCTGGATCAGTTATGGACAGATTATGGATCAATTCTCTACAGATTATTGATCAGTTCCAGACAGGTTCTGGATTAGTTCTGGATCAGCTCTGGAAAGATTATGGATCAGTTCTTGACAGGTTCTGGATCTGACCCCTGTAACTTCCTGTAGATGGGTCAGTTCCACTTACCTTCTTCCGGCGACTCGACTTGACTGGGTCAGGAACTGGTCCATCACCGCCTCCTCCTGGTCAAAGACACGACGCTGTCCCTGGAAGTTCGGTTCAGAGTAGAGGACCACCTGGAATTGATTGACATAAGATAACCCTGTCCCTTCTACCTTTACTTCAGGTTTATTCGAAAATAAAAACACGACCAGCATCGCATTGGTGAGTTAACCTACACGACGCCAGCTAACCTTTGTCTCCACATACGTCTCCACACACACGTGATTACTTTATTAAATCTTTCTTCTGCAAGTCTGCACGTGTGTCCACCTGTTCCTTTGAAATCTGACAAAAACTTTTATGACTTATGATTTTAGATTGTATTACAGTTAAGATTTTAGGACATGAAGTCAGAATTTAAAGTTGTAATATTTAAAAAGTCACAGTTCTGAGAAATATGTATATGAGATGTATGTATATGAGAAAATTTTATGAAATTCAGCTTTAAAAAAGTTGATATTTTATTTCAGAAAAAAAAGTTGTGATTTTACAAGATTCACACATTTATCACAAAGTCGCTGTTTTTTATTACATATTTTTTAAATCTTATTTAATTTAATTTTAAACTCACCTCTTGTCTGGTTGTGGAACCGTCCATCGGAGCCTAAAACAAACACAGTCTCAGTGAAAAACAACTGGACTCATAAACCAGAATTCTGAGTTCTGATTGGTCCTCACCAACAGTCTGATGGGCTGGACCGAGCAGATCCGTGGGTCCTGGGACCCCCAGTCAGAGTAGGTGTTGTAAAAGCCTTTCTCCAGGATGTACTGGTTCCCAGAGAAGTCCACGTGAGAGTAGGCCACCCACCTGTGAGGAGGAGGAGGAGTTACCTGAGGACTGCCACACCTGGATCAGACCAGGTCCAGCGGCCCACCAGAACTTACGCCCCGCTGACGACGTGGATGGAACGCGTGGAGGTTCTAAACCCGAATAGCTCCACATCAGGGATGGCTTCCATCACCTCGAAAGTGTTCTCTTCCGACAGAACCTCCTCTTCCTCAGGCTGCTCGAACAGAACCATCAATGGGTCGCTCAGGTCCTGCAGGACCAGAAGATACTGTCAGAATCCTCCCGGTGGACCAGAAGAACCAAAGTCACCAGAACCACAAGAAACACATCATTGACCAGCTGGACGAGGACCAGAAGAACCAGAACCACCAGAAGAACCAGAACCACATGACCAACCAGCTGAACGAGGACCATAAAAACCAGAACCAGATGTCCAAAGCCAGATCTGAATTTCTGGTTGAAGACCATCCTGAACCTTTCAGACCTGATCTCAAGTCTGGATTTCTGGTGGTGGCTGATATTGTGGACTCACAGCTCGGATGATCCTGGCAGAGCGCAGCTCGACGTCACAGCCCCCCCAGGTCCTCCAGTCGTGGTATTCGCCCTCCTCCAGCAGGTACTGGTGTCCTCGGAAGCCCTCCTTCTCGTAGCCAACCCATCTGCAGGGGCGCAGACACAACTGTCATCATACCGCCGTTATTGGTCATTGGATGCTGCAGAGTGGAACTCACATTCCTCCCAGGACTTTCAGTGAGCCTACAGTGTACATGAAGACTGTCTGCTGCTGGTCCGTCCTCGTCATGAAGTCCCGCGCGTCCACGGTGACGGTCCGAGACTTCCCAGTGAAGTAGGGCTTCTCGTAGATCACCATCTGGAGACAAGGAATAATCACTACTACGACTTCTGAGAGACAAAGACATCTTCAAGCTGGATCTTCATGCACCTACTTCTGGTTCCGTCGTGTTCTCCACTCGTGGTTCTCCCTATTAGAAGAAAGGACACAAGTGGACAGTCAATGGACAGAGGGCGGACAGTGGTTGTGGTTCTGGTAGAAGACCTGAACTCACCACTTTGAGGGGGTGCAAAGAGCCCACGTATGGCTGCTCCACCCCCCAGGCTGCTGGGTTGGAGTACCCGCCCACCTCCAGGACCCGAGGGATGCCCTGGAAAAAAGGCTGCGAGAAGACGAGCCAGCTGAGGAGCAGAAAAGTCGTTGTTAGTAGTAAGTGCAGTTGGATCAGACCAGATTAATCCCTCCTAGACCAGTTCAAACAAGATTAATCCGTTGCAAACGAGATCAGACTAGATTAGTCCATCCAGGTTCAGACCAAATTAATCCCTCCCAGACCGTTTCAGACCAGATTGACACCTCCCTCCCAGACCAGTTCAGACTACTCACAGCCCAGCATTGATGATGATGGAGTTAGCCTTGACGGGGAACCCGAAGATCCTGGCATCTTCTGATGTGTCCCTGAAGATGACCTTCTTCCCTTCGGCATTCTCTTCCGGGAACAGACTAATTTCTGGGACGCTGTAGTCCTGAGACCCGACAGAATGAGCAGAACATCAAAAACAATGAGAGGCTGCATCGATGTGGCCCTCACCATAAACCTGACCTCTAAACATAAACCTGACCATGAACCTGATCATATTTCTAATGTCTAACCGTAAACTTAACCACAAACCTGACAATAAACGTGGGGCCTGTACTACAAAGTGGGGTTACTGATTTATCAGGTCACTTCGAGAGTAGCTTGATCATGTGAGGAGTAACTTCTCAACTAACCCATACCACTATTTGGTGGCAACCCAATCTCAAGCCTGGTCCGAGCAGGTGATGTTCTTGGTTAACTCAATGTTTTCACTTAACCACTCCCCTCATAAGTACCTTCCATCCACCAACAACATCTCCCAAGATAATGCCGATGTACGTGGATGGCCCATTTGACATTGGGGCACAAATTGTGAGGGTCTCTCTTCGCAGGGTGAGGGTCTTTAGGGACCACCAGAATCCACTGACATACCCAAACGATATTCTCTATGACACGTAGATTCTCAGCCGAGGGAATTCATTATCTTTGTCAGCTGATCATTCCAGAAGTCTGCATTGTCACCCAAAGTAGCAACACCCTTAGCCAGCAGATAATGTGCCCTACGCTCAGATATTTTGCCAGTGGACCACTGATATATTCCATCTGTGATGCTGAACATCTCAGCAAGAATACTGTAGGTAGGATGATTCACGAGGTGGTACTTCCTCTATGCAACCTGTTGGGTGTATTTGTGGTTTTCTGGCCATTGAACCACAATACAAATCACAGAAGGGTTTTATCCAATCGCGGGAATATCAAAGTAGCTCTGATCCATCATTACGCGGGGCCAATACGAAGCATTGAACCCCACCTATTACTATTAGACACAACAGTGAGAATGCTGAAGGCATTCTCACTGTTGTTTTCCTCTTCCTCTTTATTCCGTACGTTTTTCTGCACTTAACTACTTTGGCATTTTTCAACCGATTTCAATAAATTTGGTATCAAATCGTTCAGCTTCTTCAGGAGATAATGGCTATGACTTTTCAACTTAAAATAATTTAAACTTTGTAAAATATTCAGCTTTTTGTGATTTTTTTTCTCTTATTGAAATGAATGGGGAATCGTTCAAATCCTTCATAACCCTTCAGCTCTTTCAAAGCTTACTACTTCAGCATACATTCAGCTAGAGACACCATTCAAAGATTAAACTGGTCATGAGACGTTGAACTATAACATACTGAAGCCGTGTGGTGTTGTGATTTATGATCTTTGAGAAATCGCGATTTAAGTTTTATGATTTTTTAAGAAAATCACAGATTTCTCTCTCCACTCTGATGACGTCAACACACACTTGAGCTGCAGGGGACGGAGAAAAAGAGTTTCAACTGTTTCATTTGTCTTTCACGTCTGCACCTTTTGTTCAACCTACATAAATTCAAAACATCAAAACATAGGTATTTTTGTCCTCTTTCAGGAAATGTAACTGTGGAATCTATATTACTTGTAGAATTTGAGTTAGGACCCTCAGAGTCTGAGAAACCTGACAAATTCTCCTATTCTTTAGAATGGGACGTGTAAAATCTTTTTTTTTACTTCTGAAATGACCACTATTTTTAAACTGTGTGCTAAGTTTTCACTTTAGGGAAAAAAATAAGAACACGTATGCGTTCCTCAAAGCCTTGTGGTACTCACAATTCAAGAATTTTTAACAAAACCTGTTTAGTTTTTGAGATACAGCCATTTGTTCGGGACATAAAAATCCTGATTTTGACTGAGAGGAGATGCTGAGCTGCAGCATCAGGCAGGAAACAGCTGACAGTTAATTCAAATCTCTCTCTCTCTCGCTCGACCACTCACACATGCATGTTAATGAGTCACAGTATGTTTATTAGGACCTGTTGGACTCTGTTGGACTCATGTTAATAGACACCATTAGTCACAAGTCAACACTTGCATGTCTCAAGTCAAACACACACACACACTGACACACCACGACAAGCCCACGCCGACAAACATACACATAGACATAGACATAGACACACATACAGACACATGTTTGCCTGGACATCTGGAGACAAAAGTGGACATTTAAGGCCATAAGTCCACATTTCCAGACAAACATCCAAATTTGGGGACAAAACTGGACATGTGAGGACAAAATTTGACAATTTTGAGAAAAGTATTAACAAAAGTCCACATTAGAGGACAAAAGTCCATGCTTGGGCACAAAAATCCAGTTTTGAGGACAAAATTGGACGTTTGGATACAAAAGTGGATGTTTTAAGTCAAAAGTCCATGTTTGGGTATAAGAATCCACATTTGAGGACAAAAATGGACATTTGGGGACAAAAGTACATGCTTGGGGACAAAGGTCCATGTTTGAGGACAGTAGTGGACATTTGAAAGAAAAAGTGGACATTTTGAGGTCAAACATGTACATTTAGTAAAAAAGTGGACATTTGAGGGCAAAAGTCCACATTTCAAGACAAAAGTGGACTTTTGACATCAAAACGCTGTGCTTAGCATGTGGCTAACTTGAAATTGGGAATTAGCCACAGTTCGACATATTTAGCATGCAGCTAGCCCAAAATTAGCAAAGGGCTACAGTTAGCGCTTAGCTAGCCCATGGTTGGCATGTGGCTAACTTGAAGTTGGGAATTCGCCATGGTTTGATGGGCAGCCTGATTGGCCCCGCCTCAAAATTTCTCAGAAATTTTCTAGTTGGCCTCCTACTATGGCTATCACTAGCTCCTCTGCTGGTGTAAGAGCATCAGGTGCCTTCCCTCCACCAGTACCCTTCACAGAAACTTCACAGCTGGGAAACAGAAATGGGCCATAAACAGGAAACTATAAACATACATTTTCGTAATTAATTAATACAAGCTATGACTATAAACCCAGCTGATCGCGCCATCACTGAGAACGGTCACGTGCACTTTTATGTGAACACACACAAACTCGGGTAGGTTCAACAAATCAACCTCATAATCAGCATTGTAACACCAATTTCGGAAGGTTTCTTCTGAGTAAGTTAACCCCGCTTCGTAGTACAGGCCCCTGATCATAAACCTGATCACAAACCTGACCTCTAACCATAAACCTGATCATAAAATTTACCATTAACCTTACCATAAACCCAATTATAAACCTAATCTCTAACCATAACCAATCATAAACCTTAAGATAAACCTAATCCCCCACCATAAAACTAACCATAAACCTGATCATAAACATGATCATAAACGTAACCCCCACTATGAACCCAATCATAAACCTAACCTCTAACCATGAACCTAACCTTACTAGAAATCTAAAAGTCAGTTAAGATTAAGTCAGTTAAGTAAGTTAAGAACAGTTAAGACAGTTTCTGTTTGCTGAACAGAAACTGTATTTTAGGGTGAAAACTGTTTCTTAGGTTCAATTATTGTGTCAGTCACATGTATTGATTATTGAATCCAGGAGCAGTTATGACTGCAGCCACCAGGGGGAGCTGATGAGCTGTTTCATGATCTCAGCTGCTGATTCTTCTGATGCTTTTAGGAGTTGATGAAGAACATTTATGTATCAGAAAAGACATTTGTTGCTATGACAACACTGCTGATTTATGACCAAAAAATGTCATGAACCAATGTCATAAATGAAAGAAAATATGCTTCATTATTCTAGTGGTTTTTCTCCTGTGATACTCTTGATCCAGGTCCTGATCCAAATCTAGATCCAGGTCCTGGCCAGATCCAGATAATGATCCTGGTCGTGATCCAGATTCTTTACGTCCTATTTAATAATATTTATTTAAACATATGAATAAAGTTTAAGTGAATTTAAATAGTCGCGCATAAAGTCTGGCAATTTCTCACCCTGACGGCACGCCGCACCGATCCAATCACAAACCTCCGGGATGCCTTCTCCTCCGTCACCTCACTGCTCATCTCAGCAATCTCAGCAGTCTCCTCGGGGGAGTTGAAGGGACACGTGATCTCAATGTCGCCCTCGTCCAGAGCGATCTTCTCACCTTTGAAGTGGGGTTTCTCATAGAGGACCCACCTGGGAACACAGGTGAGATCACCATTAGATGAAGCAGAGACAGCAACAGGCTGCAGTTCCTCTAGCGAACACTAGAGGCTGCGGTTTCTCTAGCAACCACTAGAGGCTGCGGTTCTTCTAACGATCACTAGAGGCTGGGGTTCTTCTACTGACCACTAGAGGCTGCGGTTTCTCTAGCAACCACTAGAGGCTGCGGTTCTTCTACTGACCACTAGAGGCTGCAGTTTCTCTACTGACAGGCTGCAGTTCCTCTACCCACCACTAGAGGCTGCGGTTCCTCCAGCAACCACTAGAGGCTGCGGTTCCTCTAGCAACCACTAGAGGCTGCAGTTTCTCTAGCAACCACTAGAGGCTGCAGTTCCTCTAGCGACCACTAGAGGCTGCACTTTCTCTAGCAACCACTAGAGGCTGTAGTTCCTTTAGCGACCACTAGAGGCTTCAGTTCCTCTAGCAACCACTAGAGGCTGCGGTTCTTCTAACGATCACTAGAGGCTGCGGTTTCTCTAGCAACCACTAAAGGATGCAGTTCCTCTACCGACCACTAGAGGCTGCAGTTCCTCTACTGACAGGCTGCAGTTCCTCTACTGACCACTAGAGGGTGAGGTTTCTCTAGCAACCACTAGAGGCTGTGGTTCCTCTACCGACCACTAGAGGCAGCAGTTTCTTTACCAACCACTAGGGGCTACAATTCCTGTATCGACCACTAGGGTCTGGCTCCAGCAGTGACTCAGTCTTCATTGACCTTCATGGTAAAATGTGGTTTCATCTTCCATGCTGAAGACCATCTTCCAGAACTAAAGGAAGGAGGTAGGCTGCCTTGATTCAGGATTTAGGGTGTCCGTGTTACCTGGTGGAGTGTCCACCAACACAGGGGGACCTCCTGGACAAGTGTCCACCAGCATAGGTGAAGTTCTAGATGAGTGTCCACCAGCGTCGGGGGACATCCTGGACGAGTGTCCACCAGTGTATGGGGACATCATATTCCAGCTGTGGTCTAGGTGGATGGACAGGTTTGTGTTTGTGTTCAAACCTGTTCTGTGGGTGTGTCCTCCACTACAGGAATCTGAAGTTGACTTTGGAATGCTCTCTGACTCCGCCTTCATCCGTTCTCTGGAGTCAGAGAGCCTCAGGTGACATCTCAGGTGTGAAAAAGAAAGGGAAGAGATTGTTTATGTAACCTGGAGAGTGTTACCAGAGGAAAAAGACCTGCTCAGAAGACAAAGACCACCTCAGAGGACAAAAATAAATGTGTATCCGGACGTGTAGATCAGTTGTTTCCTTCAGATGAGAATGAACAAAGTTCATGTCCCCCACTCCACCACCAGCAAGTGTCGCTGTTGAACTCACCCTCCTCTGACCACTCTGATGGAGATGGTTTCCTGCAGCTCCCAGGGTGTGGCATCGATGACATCACCGCGAACCTCGATCCTCTGGCCACACATGCCAGGACGATCAAAGATGTACATCTGGAAGGAGAATATCTACATTTAATCTGCATGTTTTTGATCTACATCTCCAGAACATCCACAAATCCAGATCAGTCTAAAACCAGCTGTGGATCCAGACCCAGCAGGCTGTGACCTGGTCAAACCTGTCCTCCAGAACCAGGACTAGATCCATCCTCCAGGACCAGGTGTGTTCTCTCCAGGACCAGACTTGTCCAGGCCCTCCAGCTAGGGAGGAATGTCTCACCTGCGTGTTGGCTCCTCCTTCAGTTCTCAGAGACGCTGGTCTGGGACAAGCGGCAGCAGGTCTGACATTTAACCAGAGTGGTTCTGGTGGAGACCTGCTGGGTCTGAGATCTAGAAGTTTTAGATCTAGAACATCCTCCAGCAGGAGGATTCTAGATATCTGAAAATTATTTATTAATATGATGATGATGATGATGATGATAATGATAAGAAGAAGAAGAAGAACAAGAACAACAACAACAACAATGATAATAATAACAACTCTAAATTAGTCAGGTCGATCTAAATCCACTGGACCTGGTCTACGTCCCCACCAGAGTCCTGGTTCTGAAACATTGAACCTGGTTTATGTCCTCACTAGAGTCCTGGTTCTGAAACATTGAACCTGGTCTATGTCCTTACTAGAGTGCCGGTTCTGGACCAATGGAGTAGGTCTGGAGATGTCAGGATTTGGTCTAGACATGATTCGGTTCTGATGAATCCATCCTCAGAGATACAAGGAAAGGTCAAAGCTGGCCGGGATGTCTCCTGGACCAAGATCGATCCAGTACAGTCTAGACAGACTCTCTGCTGGTCTACAGAGTCCTCAGTGATCCAGGTCTGGATCTCGGGCCTCGGGCTCTCAAGGAGCTGCAGATAATGGAGGTTCTGGTCTTAAAACCACCAGAGAAACAGGAACAGAAGCAGAACCACCTGGAACTGGGTCCAAGTGGTTGTGGCTCTGTATTCTCCAAACGCCCACTATGGTCCAGGACCTTACTGAGACGGACCACAATCTGTTCCCTGATCCAGTCTCAATGGAAGTCTGGACTTGAAGGAAGTGATGTCATAACTCACCTTTCCAGGTCGAGGGTTCAGCTTCCCGTGTTCCTTCTCCTTGGTGAGCTGGAGAGACAGGTGAGAGACATGAGACACAGGAAAGGGACACCTGGATGAGACTTAACTGAAGACTATTACATAACTGTCATTAATATTATCGTTACAATTATTATTATTGTTTTATTGTTTATAATTGTATACTCTTCAAATGCTTCTATTTTCATAAACTTCATAAACCTGAAACTCCTAGAAAAAATAAATTCACAAATTTGTAAAATAAAACGTTCTGGCTTCATGGACACCGTTCAGATTCTGCTGGAACTGGACCAGGGGGAATCAAGAGCCCTGGATGATTCGCTTAGATCTGGTTCCTGAGGAAACATCTCTACTCCCAGCCTCAGAAGAATGAAGCTGTTGTGTTAAAGGTTTTTAAAGGTCATCTTAAATGTCAGTCGTTTGGTTAAAGGTCACTGGTTCAGATTCAGAGACGCCTCCAGCTGGAAGAACAAAGACTGACATTTAGGATCCATCCTGCAGGGACATGTCCTGCAGAGACACGTTCAGTCATGTAGGAGAAGGATCCACCTCACAAGAACAAGACGACATTTAAAGTTCAAACGTGTTTCACTGCTTCTGCCGGATTGAAGATCAGGAGAGATAGATTAACACAATGCCAGGAAGGAAAGACATGTCAATGACAATGTCCTCTGGGCATTTGGGACCAACATGGAGCCCAGAACCATGTTTGAATGAACCAAAACCATAATTGGAGGAAACCAGAACCAAACAATATTTGGAGGAAACCAAACAACATTTCAGTTCCTCCAACACACTTTCAAGACCTGGAATGTTGCTGAACAGTTGCAGAATGTTCCAGCAATGTTATCCTTTTAATGTAAGGAGGGGAGGGGGAAACTGTGGAGCTGTTAATAGTTAAGGAGAAACTGGCTGGCTAGCTGGCTGGCTTTGGTGCCGATAAGAAGTTCAGTTTTATTGCCATTACGTTTGAGGAAGTTTGAGGTGAACCAGGATTTGAGTGAGGCAGCAGTGGGTAAGGGAGGAAGGTGTGAGAGTGGAGTTTGACTTGCTGGAAAGGTAGAGCTGGGTGTCATCCATGAAGCAATGAAACTGAATACCATGTTTACAGAAAATATTGCAAAGAGGTAGGAGGTAAATTATGAAGAGGAGGAGCCCCAGCACGGATACTTGGGGCACACCTGAAGTGGCTGTGAGGTGAACTATTTCAGCTGAATGAACTGAGTGCAGCCAGTGAGGTACGAGTGAAACCACTGAAAAGGGGTACGAGTGATGCCTAAAGAGGAGAGTCTATTGAGGATGGAGTGAGATATAGTGTTGAATGCTGCACTAAGATCAAGGAGGATGAGGTTGGAGATGAGACCAGAATCAGCAGCCAGAGGTCATTTGTGGTTTTGATGAGAGCTGTTTTGGTGCTGTGACGGGAATGGAAACCGGACTGGAATTGTTCATACAGGTTATAATGGGTGAGGTGGGAGTGGAGCTGAGAAACAACCGATTTTTCTAGAATTCATTTGGAAATGAAGGGAAGGTGAGAAATGGGGCGGAGGTTGTTGAAATCATCTGGGCCAACCAGGTTTTTTCAGTCTGGTTGCAGATTTGAAAAGAGCAGGGACAATTAAAGAGGACAATGAGGAGTGAATGGTGGCAGATATGAGGGGGAGAAGAGAGGGGAGGCAGGATTAACCAAGACAGTGGGGAGGGGATCCAGTTGGCAAATAGATGGCTTGCACTTGGTGATGAGATCAAAGATTACTGAGGAACGAGGGAGTTCAAAAGTGGAGAATGGTGGGCAGGGTGGGAAAAGTTCAGAGGAAGGGAGGGATGAGGTAGTGGAGCCAAGGTGCTGTGGATTTTATTCAGCTTTTCATTGGAAAAACAGGAGGAGAGAATTACAGGTGTCTGAGGAGTACAGGTGGGAGGGTAGGGAGTCAGGGGGTTGAGTGATGCTGTTAAAAATGGAAAAGAGTGCCTTGGTGTTGCCTGAATTAAAGCTGATAAGTCCAGAGAAGAATTGCGATTTTACATGAGTGATGGAGTCCTTATAAAGAGATGAATAAGCAGTATACATGTCTTTATGAATGGTGAGACCAGATTTCCTGTAGAGTCCTACGAGCTGTTGATCTTTGGATTTCATGGAGTGAAGATCAGGAGTAAACCAGGAGGCAGACCGAGTGAAGAAAACAGAGCAATATTTGAGTAAGTAGTAAGTAGTAGT
Source organism: Arrhamphus sclerolepis (assembly GCA_037176975.1). Taxonomy (NCBI): domain Eukaryota; kingdom Metazoa; phylum Chordata; class Actinopteri; order Beloniformes; family Hemiramphidae; genus Arrhamphus; species Arrhamphus sclerolepis. The sequence continues at coordinate 12,615 of JBAMYA010042342.1, forward strand.
AGTAGTAGTAAGCAGTGAGTGAGTTAAGAATGTCAGTGAGGTCACTATTGTGCCGAGAGACCAGCTCATTGGGGGTGAAAGAAGAGTCTGGGGTCAGGGTGGCGACGGAGGAGAAGGAATCCATGTTAATGTCCTTTAAATAAAAAATGAAATGACACCGGTGGCTTGGAGATGGAGAGACGGAGGGTGACATTAAACGAAAGAAGGTAATGGTCTATAATATGGAGCTGATCAGCAGGACAGTTGGAGGGTTTGAGACTGGAGAACGTCCAGGGTGTGTCCTTTTATGTGTGTAGGGAAATCTGCAAACTGATGGAACCCAAAACTATCCAGACATCAAGAAAAGTCTTTGGTGAGGGGAAGTATTGTCCATTTTATGAAGTTGAAATCTCCCAGCAGGATTACATTCAGTGAGAGGGTGGAAAGATGAGTGAGGAGGACAGAGAATTGGTTTAAAAAGTCACTGCGTGGTTTGGGGGGATGGTAGACTGGGACAATGATTGTGGGAATGGGTCCTGGAATATTAACAGACAACACATTCTATTTAGAGAGAGTAAGCACAGAAACTGGAAGGACCTTCCACTTCTTGAGGTAAAGTATTGAGAGAGCCACGAGGTTTGCAGAAGTAAACATACCCCAGAGGAGTAGAATCATTAAGCTGGGAAAAGTCACCAGGTAGTTGCCAAGTCTCATTTAAAGAAAGTCAAGCTTACAGTCAGTAAGAAGATCTTGGACGGGATGTCCTTTGCCCGTGAGGGAGTAGATGTTGAGCAGACCAAAGGTGACGCTGGTATTGTTGATGGTGAGAGGACCATTAACCCACCCAGCCAGGTGGGCTAACACACTGTGGTCCACAGACTGGCCAGTGTTTCTGGGTGGGCAACAAGTGGAGGACCAAAAGGAGGGAGTTCCTGTGGAGCTGTTGAGGTGGAAACACCGCCGGCTGGAGAACTATGTCCAGATGGAGGCACAGAGGTGCCCACGGAGATCTGGACCACTGAGAGTGGAGCCTGAGAAGCTCTGCCACCAAGTACTGGAGGATCCCTTCCACAGGTAGATGGAGCAACTGCAGCACAATCCAGGCCAGTATGGACCACACATGAACCCTGCTGACTCACATCATGAAGCGCAGAAGAGAGGTGATAACGTGGAGCTGAGTGGTGATCTGAGCAGGTAGGCTAAAATTAGCCAGCTCTCACAGAAACACAGAGTGATGACAGCAGGAATAAAGATCACCAGGTGAAAAAGGAGGGTTATATTCCCAATTTAGGGTAGTTGTACGGTTGGAGTGTGGCTGTAAAACCATAAAAACACTTTAAAAGTTGCCGGTGAGTAGCGGCAGCAAGACACACCAGCATTCTCTCAACCGCTTGACCATCAAACATTGACGGAACACTGACAGAACGTCAGGACTTAAAGCCAAAACAAATTCCAGGACTGAAAATTTCGGACCACGTCCCATGCGATATGTGACTTGTGAAACATTAGTGAAAGGTAACCCTCCAACCATGTCTACGCCTACTCTTGTCCTAGAGAGGGATAAAAGTTTGTGTATGGCGTAAGAGAAATCTATATCATTAACATGGTGAGCAAAGAGCACTTTTTTTTTTTTTTTGCTAAAATGGTGTTGGAAGGTTCCTTAAGTTGTCTACTGGCTTCACTGTGAGTGTGAGCAGAGAGCGATCCTTGCTTCATTTTATAGAAGCAGCTTCGGAAGTTATGCTGTATTCTAATCTTAAAATGACTGCAGCGCTTGACTATTGTTAAAGGTGCCATAGAATGGTTGAACAGGGTATTTATCCTTGTTCTATGTCACATATAGACAATAAAACTTTCTGTAACGCCTCAGAAGTTCCCAAAAAACCTGTTTGATGGGGAATTTTAAACGTGTAGCTTTGCACCTATTTGGCGTCC
>JBAMYA010042343.1:0-14525 GCA_037176975.1 Arrhamphus sclerolepis
AGAGAAACAACTGATGAACTGAAAGAAATTAGAACAATTCTGAATAATTTGTGTGGCGTTATGTCTGATGTGTCAAATGATTAAAAACAGACTTGTTAAAGATTGAATCTTATTGCTGTCTTAAATGTCAGGTGACATCATCACGGAGCCGTGCTCCGTGGTGAAACTCCTCCTGAGACCCCCAGGATGGTCTCATATGCAGCTGTGCGCTGTGCAGAGGTCTTTATCCATGTGATATTTCATGTTACCATCGGAAGTCACTAAAATGCAGTCTAGAAAACCTCGCTCCTTATCCCCTCGTAAGTCTGCAAGAGGAGGCGTTGTAGGGAAAGAGGGTTTCCTTTGAAGGGTCCTCAACACATCAGAGAAGGCAGGAGATGTGACTTCATCAGGAAAAGAAGCTTCCTTCTGTTGGAGCTCAGCTTCCTAATCTGCTGGATGAAGCTAAATGATTCTTTAGCTCTGGCTTAATTAATTCACAGTTTCAATTAACATTTGCAGATATCTTTAAAATGATGCTTTTAAAAGGGTTGGCAGAAAATAGTTTTAATACGATGTTGCATTTAGCCTATGAAAATGTAGCCTGAAAACCTCGCAGGAGCATTACGCACGATTACACATGTGGTCCAAAGGTTTCGGAATATTGGGAACTTTTTGATGTACAGAGATTCTTTATAGATTCCAACTTTTATGAGTAATTTTGCGACTGTAAATTTCACCCTGAGGCACCTGGTCAACAAATGTGTCAAATATAATATACTATATATAGTATATATGATGTATATATGTAATATACATCAGTTGGGAAGAAAAAAAAAAAAACTGTCCAAACCCTTCTGTCCAATTTACAGTAGATAGCTTTCTGCAGTTATTCCCAAACTCATCTTTTTTTTTTTTTATACTTCTGGTTAGTACAGTGAGCCTGTTTTCCACTGCAGATCATTAGAGAAGCGGGAAACTGAAAATGATAGTTATGGGAAGACTGTTTTGCATCATCTGGTCTTTTCTCACGACACCATTTTCTCAGCTGCTGTGTCTAACTGCGCTCAATATGTTTGACCTGGAGATGTGTAATCATTTAATTCCCCCGTCGATTTTACGTGTTTTACTTCACAGAAAGCAAACAAAAATTAATAAGCAGCAAGAAAGAAAGCATTCTTATAAAACTGCAGGTCAAGTAGTGGGTCAGGCGTAATTTGCTCATTGCAGTACTCGCAGTCGTGGTTGTGGTGAAGTTATAAGAGAGCGACGGGTGAGTTCTCAGAAAAATCTGGACCTGCTCATTAACACATTGCACGTCTTTTGAAAATAGAGCTGCAGGCTTGTTAAAGTCACACTCATTTTGTGCTCGTTGCTCAGCATATATCTGTACTTTGTTTTTTTAGAGAAGGAATGATAGAAAAGCAGATCTTTCAGAGTTAGAAGGTGCTGAAAAACATCCCATCTGTTGATGGTTTGCTTTCAAGTCTGTTTAATCACCACTGCAGCAAAACTCTGCAGTCCACAGATGAAGAATCACTGATTTAATGGTTACTTCAATCCAAGTGCACATTGCTTCTTCTGATTTTCATCCATTGATCCATCCATCCATCCGTCCGTCCGTCCGTCCGTCCGTCCGTCCGTCCGTCCGTCCATCCATCCATCCATCCGTTTTGTTTTGATTTTCTGTCCAAACAAGACATTGAGTGACAGACAAGACGTGATGTAGAGGCGTTGTTTTTCATTTAACATAAACCAAATTTTAAAACAGTTTATAAAGAAGCAGAAATACATGTTTTTACTCCAATGGATTTTATCTTGGAAACTCGCCTCCTATTTAAAGCTTGCTCTTGCATCTGTATTTGCACTTTTACAGAAAAAAACGACAATTCAGGTCTGGCTTGTTATTGTTTTCACGTAATCTTGTTACATTTGTTAAATTTGGAAGTCATCTAAAAGTTAACTGAATGTTACAAGTTGATCTGATAACTCTTACAAATAAAACCAGTGGATGAAGAGGAAAGACTCTCAGCAAAGGAAATAAAAAGGAAGTGGTTAGTTTTTGTCTTTTTATCCTCTTTTCTACGAGCCGTTCAGAGTTTATTCTCAGTCACAGGTCTTCAATAACCAATACATCAAGTTATTCAGAGTCAGTTGAAATAAGAACTCAAAAACATGACTCCAGTAACTTCTGGCAGGCTCCAACAAACCTCTGTCAGCCTACCTGTCCTTTTGCTTCTGCATTAAGACATCCATCAGCCGTATTCTAGTGTTGCCATTTCCGCCACTTCTCCTCTTCTACATGATGTTCCCTGTTTTCTTTCCTGTGTCTTTCTGAGGCACATGAAAGATTCAAAGGATCATCCCTCATTCCTCAATCAATACCTTTAACCGGTGTGGAAGAGCGCTTTACAAATGGAAATTGCATGAAAGACTTGGTGGATTTCATTACTGGAGAGTAAATAGTCTATTTCAGGTGCACAGCAAATGCTAGCATGTGTACCCAGAGAGCACAGGATGCTGATCATTACCCGTTTAGCAAATTGGGCATAACTCTGCGACTGCTGAGGCCTCCATGCGCAGAAGCAACGGCGGTGGTGAATAGAAGCTTACTCAGGCTAAATACGAATGCAGCAACTGGGGGAGCATCCATCTGCTTATTGAAAGAGAGGAGCCCTAAGACTGCCATCGAACTCAAATTAGCATTTAAATTAAATTGGGGAATTCATCAAGTCTTGCAGAGGTGTGTTGTAGAACAGCGTCCTTTCTGCAGCAGAAGTTAGTTGTGCGTTGGCCCGTTGATGCACCGGGTCTCCACTCTGTCACTGTGAAGTACTACTCAGACTGTAAATCCTCTCAGCTGGCATCCAAACTGCACCTCCCTAACAGTCAGGAAATTTTAATTACTGCTGTCAAATCAAAACAAACAGGCTCATGTGCGTCCCTGCACTTGGAGGGGAAACTGTACAGGCAGCTCCTGATCGCCCTCGTAAGTCTGCAAGAGGAGGCGTTGTAGGGAAAGAGGGTTTTCTTTGAAGGGTCCTCAACACATCAGAGGAGGCAGGAGATGTGACTTCATCAGGAAAAGAAGCTTCCTTCTGTTGGAGCTCAGCTTCCTAATCTGCTGGATGAACCTAATGATTCTTTAGCTCTGGCTTAATTAATTCACAGTTTCAATTAACATTTGCAGATATCTTTAAAATTATGCTTTTAAAAGGGTTGGCAGAAAATAGTTTTAATACGATGTTGCCTTTAGCCTATAAAAATGTAGCCTGAAAATTTCATATATATGTATATGCTTGTATATATTCTTATTTAACATTTTCTCCTATATTTCCCTGATCATTCATGTCCATATAGGTGTGAGGTCCTTTCTCTGCGTGATCCCTCATGAAAGGCTCCCTTTATCCCTGCTGGAGGTCCCAGTGCCGTTCATTAGCCCCCACCCAGGTCACCTCACCTCAGCAGTTCTGATCTTTAAAGTCGTTCCCAGTGCGAAGATTAAAAAAAAAAAAAAAAAGGCTGGCCTCTGTGACACAACCAGATGAACACACACAGGCTGATATTGATGCTTTGTGTGGGTGTGCTTTCAGATTATACATCAATTCTTTTCTTTTGTTTTATTATCTGCTTGAACGTCATTGATTTGGGACATGAGTTGAAGCATTTGGATTGAGGACGATTAGTTAAAATGTCTACAAAAACATAGAAACCAGTAGAAATGGCCTCTTTTCTCATCCACACTGTTGGCGTTGACGTTCGTGACACAGATGAGGTTCATTTGTGCCATCAGAGTGGGGACTTGAAGATAAAATCCAAACGTGCAGCATCTTGTGTTATTTGCAGTGGTCTGGATGTGTCCATGAAAAGTGATGGAGCAACAGTTGTTAGGTGTTGCAATGGACCGGACCAAACAATCACAATTTATATATATAAGTGTGGAGTTTTATTGGAAGTTCCAGTAATCCTGACTTTATATAAAGTGGAGATGATTCTAATGGAGAAAACTGAAGATGAAGCATTTCCATAAATGTCATTTAGCTCATCTCATGAACGTAGTTTGAGAACCTGTTGGCCGACAGAGTACCAGAGCTCTGCCACGTTTCCGTTATGCTGCTTGACTCTCCAATATTAGAAATGATGTGTTTTTGGCTGAAGAAAGGTGATTTCAAAAGATCTAGCGGGGACAGTCATTAGTCGTATCATTAAAACAGCTGGAAAATGGAAACTTGACGTCACAGATGTGAAGTGGAAGCATATAAATGAGTAAGTGATGGACAGACTGATGCTGAAGTAGCTTAAGTGGAAGCTAATTAGTTTGGATTAAAAATTTACAAAAATGGTAAAATCCTCTTTGAAAACAAAAAAGTAAACTGAATTTAAACATTCATCAGTATTTTCTGATTCATTAGCATGTTCAACATTTAAATTTACCGTGGGGAATTATTTATGTATTTATTTTTAAACTCAGAACTTAAAATGGCACAGAGGAGCATTTGCAGTTTTAGAGCACAGTGGCTCCCCCTACAGGCTTGGAGGTTAAGCCACTTTTACGACACTGTCCAAGTTTTTCACTTGTTCAGCCTCTTATTACATCAGTCTGCTCTTCATCTCTTTCTTGAGTCTTTTAGCAGCCTCAGCCTGGTCTCTGCTGTAGCTCCTGCAGCTCTCAGCCAGTTTTATTGTTGATGATGTCTTGTAAAGACAACTGAGACAAATTTACTTTAGTGTGGGTTGTGTTTTTATTTTTTTTTGCTGATAATTGGGACAGGAGAACTACGGGATGCCTCCTCAGAAATTTGGAGGAATCATCTCAGAGTGTGACAGCCTACGAGCTCTGCCAGCTAACCGACCAATAGGAATGCACCATGAAATGACATCAGCACAGTAGCCTTGCAATAACAGCACCAGATGCAACGAAGAAAAGGGAATAAATATGTGCAACTCATATTAACAAAAAGATACTTCCCTTTTCTTGACTTGTTTCTTTTCTGTTCAAAGCACACAAACACCTCCATAAGTGTTAATTTTTTCAAGTAGCACTACTTTGAGTTTCCCAGCCAATGAAATCGTACATTTATAGCAGCCAGGCACGATTCAACATGTGTTTGATGTCACAGTGTAACATGCAATGAATTAATTATCTACCGATTTCATGTTGTGCAATGTGCAAAATGTGCAAAACTGTAAAAACTCGAATTTTAAAATTCTCAAGGTTACTTTTATGTCTCTTGATAATATAAAAATGACATCCTCGTGTTCTAAAACAACGGGTCATGTTCACTTTTCTCTCCACTTGCAGAAAACAACACATTAGTTGTTATTAGTTCATTAGTTCATTTCTGTCTTTATGGTTGTTTGCAGATCAGTTTATAACAAATTTCTCCAGGAGACAAACCACCATTCAACACGTCAGTTCGAATTCACACATTCAATCTAATTTTTGTTTGTTCTCAACTAAAATGCTTAACTGAAGCTTATTGATTAAAAGTGATTGTTGTAAGGATTAACAACCCACTCATTAATGAAGCTGCGTGTGACTCTCAGAGTCTGAAGACCGACCTTCAGGTGGAACATTGATTGCCGATATGTCATCAGAGCTTTAACGCATCCGCTTCAGTGAAACCCATGATAATCTTCTTCTGACTGATATTGTCAAGACCATGAGATGTATTATTGCAAAATTAAAATGCCACAAAACATATGTAAGAACATTTCTAAAACTGTATTTAGGTAAACATGTGAAATTCACAAATTTATAAGCCTTTCAAAGCATTTAAACCTGTCATAAGAATTACAGTTATAAAGAGCAGCGGTAAGGCATAATTCTTTTAAAAAATTCTAGGCCGTGTTTCTAAATGTGCTCAGGCATTTATTTAATTTCATGAGAAAGACTGCTGAGCTTCCTGTGGATCTTAAATGATATGCAAATATTGGCATTAAAAAAGCCCTGCAGGAGTCCAGATTACAGCAAAGAAAAAGCTGCTACTCCTTAAATCCACCTGAGAGCAGCGTTTTATACACATCTCAGACGTTTTAACACTTGAAACTGAATCTAACAGTCAGCAGTGTTAAAACATTTACTATACGATGAAGGAGGAATCTCACAACCATTAGTTACTGAACAATGGCCTTGACTTTGTTTTCTCCAGACTGGGAGACATAATTATTGTCTGAGAGCTGCTGATTCGTAAAGAGCTGCTCCAGTTGATGTATTCTGATGTGACTGCACGATAAATGTCTCTGGAAAGAATTTTATTCCTCCCATGTCTTATCTGGTCATTTTCCTGTAAATCTTAGCTCTTAAAAACTCAGAAGAAGCCTTAACAATGTCATTAGTGTTTATCATGTTTTACTCTTACTGGCTCCATTTAATTGCTGTTCTTCTTTGCATTATTTTTCCTGGATTCATTAAATGCAAATGTCTTATTCTTGTTTAGAAAGGGAAATCGTTTCAGTCATTTATAATTTAACTAAACCGGACAAACTTTGGCTTCAGCTTAGTTGCTTTAGGAACTGGTCTTTTTTTATGCATCTACTGATAGGCTCTAAAGCAGGTAACAGGATTTAAAACCCAGCAACAAATGTCAGTCTTTGTCGTCTATAATTGTACTAACTCGAGAAAATACAGTATATCCATACTGTCATGAAAGAAGAAAGGTTTAACAATTAATGTTATCTATCTATCTACCTACTGGGGCTGGGCAATTCTTCAAAAATTAGTTAAAAACTACATTCCAAACCAACAATCGATGTGTTTATCTTTCCATGAAACGTTCGGGTAGCATCTTCTGATTCAGGAAAAATAAAAAAATATGTGTTTGATGAGCTTAAACTGAAGAATTCATTAAATTGATCAAATTTTAAATGCTTTGATTCAAGGCAGGGGGCCCTGTGAAAAAGGGGGTGAAGAAACGAGGACAGGCTGGATGGAGTGGCTGGGAAAGAGGGACGAGTGCAACCTTTAAAAAAAAAAATGAGCAGGGAGAGGGAAAGGAAAGGTTTATAAGACCGCAATGCAGCCAGTCCTTTTTTTCTAACGCTTGGAGACAACAGCACAGACTCGGAGACGAGAAGAAGCTGGATGAAGATGCTCACATTTTCTTTGGGAGTGATGAGGATGCGGAGGATTAAAAAGTCAAAGCAGTCCTACTTAAAAAGTTTAGTTTTCTCAGATTTCCACTGAGAAAAGTGAAAGTTACTGAGCCAGAAATCCGTGTCAGCTGCTGACGTCAGAATTACTGAGAGCCAAGAACGCTCACACCTGGGAGAAGAACGCGTGAGGCCGGTCTCCCTGGTTCTGGTTCCAGCTGCGCTTTAACAGCCTCGCATGACGCCATCGTTCTCGTGGTAAAAGCATCAGTTCAGTTACATTCGTGTTTGAGCACTTTGAACACATCCAGTGTGTGTCAGTCCTGAATGTGGATCCTGTAATGCAGACTTCATTTGATCTAAAGTCACGCTGAAGAATTAGGACACTTGCAGACTAAACTCCAGCAAATAAAGCATAAAAAAATCTGTGAACTGAAAGAATACAGACAAGAAGATAACTGTGGGACTGTTTAGAGACGTAGTATATTTCTTGGGGAGGAATGTTGATGTATGATTTGATTTGTGCAACAGTCCAGGATTATTTATTTGTTTATTTATTTACTTACTTATTTATTTGGGGGCAGGTTTATGTTTCATTATGTATGTACATTATTGCTTGTGATTAACATGAGCTGTGCATGGCAGTTGAGCACAAATGTTGAGAGCGTAGGGTGAGCTGAAAAATTCAGACATTTAAATATTTTTGCATCTGTAGGTCTGTAAAAGGCCTTAATGGACACATACTATTCAGGTCCGTCCATCCGTCCATCCATCCATCCATCCATCCATCCATCCGTATCAGTTTATTCCTGTGCAGGATTACAGGAATCTGCTGAAGCCAATCACAGCTCTCTTCAGGTGGAAGGCAGGGGTTAATTAGTTTTTTTAAATTATTGATGTCTTCACTCAGGGCAGTTGACATGGACAAGTTAAAGATAAAAGGATACAAATAGGTATAGTGAAAGTAAAGAACAAACTGTACATACAAGGCAATATTAGTAAAATATTAAAAACTTGAGATACTAACAGCTGTGTAACTTACAGTCAGTCAAGGATTCTTGTTGTTGTTGAAGTATTGTTTTTAGTTTCAGTTAAAGGAATATTTATGGACTTGTCAGAAGCATTGTCTACATCCAGTGATCATGTGTAACAGCTGTCACTAAAAAAAACAAAAAACAAAAAAAAACAGGCAAAGGCACTTCCTGACCTCCCCGACCTGACAAACACTTCACACATCATGAGCTATGAAACGCGCTCACAGAGCTGCAGGAACATCACGACAGAGGCAAGAAACTGAGGAAGAGATCAAACAAAAGTGCATTTTAGGCAGCATCGTAAAAACAAAAGTCCTCTCTGTTGCTGTTGAGTTGAAATAAACTCAATATGTGGTTTAATTTCAGCATAACAGTATACATGCAGTACATGTTGGTGAAACTGTAATTTAAAGGATCAGCTGCAATATTTACAGCATCCTGTTGTCACAAGGCTTTAATATATTGCAGCTATAAAGCTTATATACGGTGGAGCTCCTTACTTACTTCAGTCTGAGCTTTTATTGTCCCCAGAAGGCCTCTGTACCGGAGTAACCTCCGTCTATCTATGCACGGGAGCATAGTTTTGATAATTACCCCCCTCTTCAACCTTTGGCTGAACCTAAAGAGACATGAATGCTCGCCATCGCACAGTTCAACAAACAGAGATGAAGCCTCCACCCCCACTGCGCCCCTGTTAGCCAGTCTGAGGATCTCTGGTCAGGATTCTGCTCTTTGTGCACACAATTTGTGCCTCCACTTGTTCCCTTTATTATAAGGTCTCAGAGTTTGTTTGTTTTGTTTTTTTTCCAAAATGCATTTCTTTCTCTCTGCTGCTGAACTCTCTCACAAAAGTTATTTAATTTGGAAGGACTAAAAGGTTATGACAGTGTTATTGGCTGGTCAGACTCCTACTGTCACTCATCTGCAGGGACCCCTCAATAAGGTGAAGTCCTGCCGTTTTTCATGGGACTTTAAGAGAGTTATTCATGCTTTAATTACTTATCATTCAGATTATTGTGGTTCTTTGTATTTTGGTCTTGATTAGTTGTCACTTCAGCATCTACAGGCTGTACAAAATGCTTGTTTTCTGACAGGAGGAAAAAGGTATGATCGCATGGCTCTGGTACTGGCCTCTTTACGCTGGTTTCCTGTCCATTTCAGGAACATTTCAAACTCTTATTGCTTGTTTTAAGTGTCTCAGAGGCATTGCAGCGGCTTACTTCTATTAAACGTTGAAGCCTTGTACTGCAGTTAGAGCACTGAGGTCAACAAACCAGCTGTGTCTAGACTGAAAAACAGAGATGACAGAGCAGTTTTGGTGGCGGCCCCCAGACTGTGAAAAAGTCTACCTTTTAATATTAGAGCTTCTAACACGCTTGATCATGTTAATGTCCTCCTGAAAACATTTTTTCTCCCACAGGCTTTTAGTTCCAGTTGAACAAAATGACAGTGTTGTTTTCTTTCTTTCTTTAATCGCACAAACAGTGTTTTAATAATTTTATGTTATTCAGTAATTTTACCCTTTGTGCATCATGCTGTAATGTTTTCATTTTAGTGTTTATTGTGGCAATGTTTTGTCTTATTTGTCTAATTTGTACAGCCCTTTTGTCATCTCCTTTTAAAAGTGATAAAGAAATAAACTTGGACATGACTTGACTAGCCTGATACAGCTTTGAATAATAGTTCTCATGTGTCAATCGAGCAAAATTTGCTTTTTTACAGTTGAATACGCACCCACTTACGTCCTTTAAAGGGTTTGGACTGGATGCACCATGGAATGTGTTTTCAGTCTTCTGATATTCAGTTTTGAGCCTGTTGGAGTTCCCGTTCGTGACTGACAGGAGCAATACCCATCATGGTCTTCTACTGCTGTAGCACATCTGCTCCTAGGTTCGACATGCTTTGCATTCAGGGATGGCCTTCTGCTTATCTCGGCTGACATGAGTTGTTAATTGTTACCTGTCTGTCATCTCAAACTGGTCTCGCCACCCTCTTCTGACATCTGACATCGACAAGGCATTTTTGCCCTGTGAAGTGCTGATCAGTGCAGATTTTCCCCTTTTACTGTTGGATCTCTATAAACCCTAGAGATCGTCGTTCTTCCCAGCAGATCAGCAGTTTCTGGTGTACTCAGACCAGCCCATCTGTTACCAACAGACAAGTTCTGCTTAAAGTCACTACAGTCACATTTCTCCCTCATTTTGATGCTTGGTTTGAGCTTAAGAAAGCTGCTACTATTCATTATCATCATTATCTTATAAACATGATTAGATAGATTGAGCTGCTTTCCCGTGATTGGCAGATCAGATATTTGCCTCAATGATATGTGTGCACATGCATCTATAGATGCCTGAGTTATAGACTGTGACTGATGTGGAGATGCAGTTGGGCGTGAACTTAAACTGCTCTGTTGTAGCTTTTATGGGTGGTCGTGAGACCAAAGACTGCCTGATATAGTTCTCTGATGCTGCCATCAAACCAGTCACATTGGTACATTTGGCAGATTACAGACAAGCCATTCAGTTGATTATTTCTGCCAAACCAAGGGTTGAACCAGTAAATAAGGGAGACTTTGGAACATGCCCAGTAAAGAACATCAACAATTGTTAGTGCTCCGTGCTGTCTCCAACACTGATGTACTTGTGTCACTTGGATCCTTTAATTCAGTGAGAAGAACAAACAGAGTGAGGATGATGTAACTCCAGGATGAGAATATCACATCAGCGTCGTAACAGCCTGATGTGACTCCATTCAGATTCTCTGAATCATAGGAGCAGCTGGTTGCTGGACTTTAAATGTTTTATGTGATTGAGTCTGCAGGCACAAATAGTCTGTCAATTAGTTGCGTAATGGCTCCAGGAGGACCTGAGGGCTCAGTAAACATGTTTTTATAGAGATTCTTTCTTCCTTACAAGTAAAGACCAATCATTGACAGTGTCAGTGACTCTCTTTACACGTATGTTCATAGCAGTTGGCCGTAACGTTATGTTGCCATGATGGTCTTTTGACATCCTGCAGTTGATTCTCCCAGTCATGCCACCATAAATAAATGTCTGTAGAGTACTTCAGTCCACTTGTGAAGCCCTACCCGCTCATTGATTGTGGCTTTTCAACCTCCTCTGCCTGAACTTGTTGCTCTGGATTATCTTAATACTGGAATGTAGTTGGTGAAAAAGTGCCATCACGTATTACAGCAGGTCTTTGATTTTTCATCACATTCTGGGGCTTCTGTCTTACCTCTCTGTGATTGGATGAGAGCTGACAGACACCAATAAACCCTCTCTGCAGCAATGTCCATTTGCTCTGTCATGTGTTCAGCTGGTCTTAGCTTCTTCCATCCTACCCTGCCTCTCATTGAACAGAACCAGCAGGCCTGGAGTGACCTGAAGACAGTACCAGTAAGAGTTCAGACTGATGTTCTTGACTCATGAATACTTGGTTACATTCTTGCCATGACCTGCATTGCACAGTGGAATTCAACAGTATCTCCTGCTCAACATCTCAGCTGATCTTTCTCCAAATATCTACAAATATATGTATGTATATATATTTCTTATTAGAAGCTGACAAGGTGTTCCAGAAACTTAAAGGGCAGAAAAAAAAAGAAAAGTACAAAAAAAAAAAATATGTACAGAAATCTGTAAGGTTGTATATCAGCTGACATGGATACAATGGTACAATATTTTCAATTTCTTCTATTTAATGTAGGTTGCAACACCATTAAATTCAATGTAAATACAACAGCATCACGTGCCAGCCGTGGTATTTCTAAGTCTGCTGCTGTGGGAAAAATGTTGTGTTGAAATTATATATATATGAAGAAGTAAACCATGCGTTAGGTTTTGATCCGCTAGTTTAAATTAACTCTCTTGCTGTTAAAACTTGTTTTCAGAAACAAATCACACCAAAGTTGTTAAGGAACTTGAGTTTGTTTTAATTACTGACTATAGTAGAGAAGTAGTATATAATGATTGCAGAAAGTGACTTTAGATATTGCATTGACATTTCAGTGTAGCAGATAGTGCTTAATTCGGCGGACAAGGTTTCACAAAGAGTAAATAGTTAAAAATAATACATTTCATTAAATAAAAAGTTGGTCAGCTACACATTAATTCACACATTAAGTCTTTAGTGCTAGAAAGGTGAGAAAATGCAGCAACATCATGGGGAGAAGCAAACCATGCAGTGTTGCTTGTTGTGCATTTACTGAGGCTAACGCTAATCTAGCTCTTTTCAAACCTAAAGGTTAAAGACGATATGTTACTGTTTGTGTTTGTATGGATTACTTGTAGTTCCTGTAAAGTATTTACGAAATGGAGAGCAGAGTAATGCATTTAATTCCTCTGAAGATTTACTCGGGGTATTATTTTTTGTGAAAAGCACCAAAAGCACAATCTTTGCTGGATCTCTGGTTCACCATCTCTGGTATTTTCTTCTTCCATGTGTAAGATTTTTCTCTAGTTTCCTCAGGTGGCTCTTAACATTTTAACAAAGGAGTTCTTTCAAAAGCATTTTGCAGTTTCAGAGTGTTTTCAGTGTTGCTACAGTCCTAAACTGAGAGCTAGCTTTAGCATGCGCTGCATTGAGTGTTAGCCAGTATCAGTTCATGACACCAGTTTGCTTCACTCAAAAACATTATTTATGGTTCTATGGAGCAACAACACATGTAATCTATCAAAAAACATCACAGTTGGTCTGATGCTTTTTGTTGTTTGTGTTGCTCTGTAATTACAGCAACAAACATGGAAGATCTTATGTGAGTTGGTGCTGATAAATATGTATTAATGTTTTTAAAAATATTGCAACAATTTTTCTACCTCGCTTGAAAAAAGCAAAGTAGACCTAGAAGTGTGAAAATATAAGGATGTAATGTTTCCAAGCAGACCAATCACATTTGCTGCAGTGTGTGTTGACGCAGTCCCCAGTTTCAGTAAATGTCTGGCGGACAGACATCAGTCACCTTCAAGAACTCTTGAAGGTTGTTACTGTTCAGATCTTGGCACACAAACATCTGTGGGCAGTTGTGTAAATAGTCTCATTTAAGGAACCCCTTCAACTCCATTCAGAGAAAGAAGTATTTCTGTTTATACGCATGTTTCTGTCTTGTGGGTGTGCAACCCATTGTCTTTTTCCTGATTAATCATTAGCATACACATCTGTCTCCCATCTTCTAATCAGTGCAGCAGTATTTAGACACTAGCTTCTCCTTTACTGATCTTTAAGTCAGCTCCTCACTCCAGCCACCAGCCTGCAGTCCGTCCCAATTCTCGGCCCCCCGACTTCTAATTATTGATTGCAGCACTAACTTGCCAAGCACACCTGGCGAAGCATTTGATCACCTTCAAATAAAAGTCAATGTGTACCAATAAAAGAACAGAAGGTTTTCATGTTTGTGTTTTCCAAACCATAAAATGTCTAAATTTTTCAGATATGTTTTAAGTCAGAGGGTACCAGATGTGGCCAATTCCACTGTGTTGCAAGTAAATGTCATAAATTCACCTCCAGTAAATGTGTTGTATAGATTTACAGCATATCAGCTCTTTCCTTAAGTTACTTTCTGCAGATTTTCGGGGAATGTAAGAAAAAAGGCTCCACACTGAGGTTCCAGACATTTTTCCTAGAATTAATAAAGAGATCCTCTTTGATCTTAAGCACATCAGGCTTCCTGCACAAAGCTCATATTGCATAATAACCATCTCCAATGTCCAGGTATTAAGTCAGGAATTTCATTTTGTCAAACTCAAGATATTTTTAACTTAAAGTCAATTTTAAATATCTGCCAGTTATTTAATATTAAAGCCAGGATTTCTTTCATCCAGGCCATTTAGATGTCAGAGCTAAACATTTTGTTATCAAAGCCAGCTCACGGGCTGTCAATGTGACATGATATGGTAGGTTCTGAGAGGTGGCTGTGACGTTGTTGGTGGTTAGATAGATAAATAGATGGATGGACTTTATTGATCCCCCAGGGGGAAATTCAAGCATCACAGCAGCATACAATGGAGTAGAAATACGGGTTTGAAAAAAATAAAATATAAAAATATACACATAATTTTTATATGTACATACACACATACGCATGAATGCAACAATAAATAAAGATAAAAATACAAATGTACACACACACAGCAACAGAGTGGATAGAGAATAGGCAGAGTCCATCTGGAGCAGGGAGACGTTAGGCCAAGATGCTGTTGTAAAGTTTGATGGCAGTTGGAACAAAGGAGCGTCTGAGTCACTCAGTCCTGGACCTGGGTGGTTCAGTCCTGGACCTGGGTGGTTCAGTCCTGGACCTGGGTGGAATAATTCACTGGCTGAATGAGCTGCCCATCAGCCACAGCTTGTTGTGCAGGGGGTGAGAAGGATTGTCCAGGATTGAACAGATTTTGTCCATCACCCTCTTCTCAGCCACCACCTCCA
>JBAMYA010042344.1:0-14525 GCA_037176975.1 Arrhamphus sclerolepis
TGTGTGTGTGTGTGTGTGTGTGTGTGTGTGTGTGTGTGTGTGTGTGTGTGTGTGTGTGTGTGTGTGTGTGTGTCTGCCACAGCTTCCACGTTGCCCTGCAGCAGGACCTGATTGCAGGATGTCCTTCACCTGCTGGAGCTGGAGAGGCCGGCTGGTGTCAGAGTCTCATCAGCAGTCCACCAATCAGGAGGCGCCACACCCTGTATAAGGACCCGGCACACCAGAGACCACGGGGCAGAGGAGCTTCTTGTATTAGACACAGTGCCTGTGCTGCGGCTTGACTTTGCTGCCTGGAGTTAGTGTTTTAGCAGCATTGTTGTTGTTACTTTCATTAATCTGCCTATGTTTGGTCCTTAGTTGTGTTGTAACCTTTTTTTTGTTAATATTATGTTAATAAATAGCCTTTATTTCCTGGTATGAGTTGATGTTACTTCTTTCTTTCCGAGCCAGTTGTAACCTAAGTGAGGGCTCATCCGGGAAAACTGCCCTGGCTATTCCGTTAACGGAGGCCTGGTACATTTAACGTAGCACAGCTACGGGTACGTTGGGTTAGAGTTATGGCATCTATTGAATTTGACCTATCTGACTTCTTGGCAAACCCGTCTCTTGAGGCCCAGAACACGGCAGCAGTCGTAACAACATCAGAGGAATGTCCTAGTTTAATCAGACAGACTTTTAGATTTAAGGAAAATTAACAAGTTTTGAAGAATTTTATTGCAGAAAGATCAAATTCAGAAAGGTTTATCACACAGTTAATGTAGTATTTTGCCTAAAACTTTTTATTATAATCTCAGCATAGGTTTGCAAAACATGCATGAAGTGGTTTAGTGACTCTGAAGCCATGGTAATAATGTTGCTGAATATTAATATTGTCAGAATTAAATTCAGTGAAGTGTACATCACTATATTGTTCAGTAATCTACATGTTGTATTAACCTTAAATATAAGGCTGTTGGATTACATTAATAAAGCATTTCCAAATAAGTCAATTTTACATGTATTAGCAGCAAAAGTGAAGGATTTTCTTGAGGTACTTGAACATGAGCAGCTGTTGCCAATTTTTTTTCTTAAAAAAATAAAAAATAAAAAAAATTATATACAATACACTGGGTTCAGGATAGTGAGGTTAACACATAGAGCTCATTCACAGCTTTCAAAGGTCACTTAAACAACCAAGCTTGACCAAAGTGCTTTACATGAAAACAATCATTGTTTTTTCTCTTTTGCTAATTGTAACAAAATGTTGGGAAAGGAAAGGCTGAACAGACAGACAGACAGACAGACAGCTACATTACATAGTTCAAGGAAGCTGTGTTGCTGATGCATCTGTTGGTTACTGTTACGGATCTGCTGTTTTTGTTTTATTTTATATTTCATTTGAATTGAATAAATAAGGTATAGCAGCAAAAAAACAAGTTCAAGCTTTTCGAAACTCTTCCGAATATTTGAAATTAAAGTGAATGGTACAAATAACCCTTAGAATTAATTAAGAAATAGTAATGCAACCTTTGAACAGGATAAATAAAGTAGGGCATCATTAAATTCGAGGAGAATTTGGTGAAAAGGGACCTGGATTAATTAGCATGAAAATACCAGAGTGATCTTGGACTTTAAGAACGTAACCTGCGGACACTTAAAATTCAGTTTGGTTGTTTTCCAAGTCTGTGTGCCAGTTGTAAATCTTAAAGGTCCCCCACAATCCTTATTTTATTTGATAAAACATGGCATTCACTGTGTTTTGACACAAACTTCTAATAGAATGTACATATTGTATTTTAGCCATGTGGATTCTTCCATTCATTCAGCATCTCTCAGATATAAGTTGCGGTTGATCTGCTTCTGTGTGGCATTTTTCCCACTTCAAGCACTGCACTCAACATTCATCCAGTGCAACTTGACAGACCTAAGAGACTCTGGACTCACATGTGAGGTCCACATATCTAAATTTATTGAAACTGTGCAGATTATTGTGGTGACACTGTTGCACATTTCGGGTACAAAATTATTTTGAATGTCAAACAATGCCCACACTTTAAGTGCTCTAACAGGCTGCTGAATCCAAGAATTTCTACATCAGGTAGAGGTTTGTTGTTGATGATGATGTTCATGAGCATAGTCTCTGTACTAATTGTTTTAACCTTTTCTTTTGTCTGATGGAAGATTGGATGTGTCTCTGGATTGCCTCATTAGGAGTTTTTCTTTCTTCTTTTTTGGCTAATAGCTAACACAAACTCACTGTGTTAGTTCATGTGAAACTATTGTACATGCCTAATTAAACTGACTGTGTTGCACCAGGCCATATTACTTCCAAACGCTGGATGAAAGCACTACTAAGTTGCTGTCTGTTGCCTTGATCAGTAATAAAATATCTCCAAACTAAGAACTTGTAGAGTCAGCCAGCTGTTAATGGTCCTGCTGTGCTCACACTGGGCCCATCCTGGGGTAAATGATCTTTGTCATCTTTTCAGATTTAATCAATTACATTTTAGTCTTTGTAATTAAGACTGATGGTTCATGTGATTGAGATACAGTTGTGATAGTAATAAGTATATTAGTTAATGACAGGATTTTATATGTGATGTTATTGTGCTTAAAGGAAAGTATCAGCCTTTGTATGTACTTTTTTTTAAGCCTTAAATTAATTTTTAGATTTAATTATTTAATTTGTGAGAGTTTTCCCCCTACCTGCTTGACATGAAGATGATTGATACATGTGGGTGAGGTATAATGATGCTGCCCCATTCGTACAGATAGTAAGATTGAATTTTTTCCCCCTCCAACTTTAGGTTATGTAATTCTTTGCGTTTGGTATCGTTTCTTAGTAGTCATATCTTTGCTTTAGCAGTCAGTCTTTCTTCCTTTACTTTTCTCTCATCTCATGACATGACAAGCTTGATTACTTTTTTTTGTTGTTGTAGAAACTAACAGTGTGCTTTGAGTTTTATTTTTCCTGGTTTCTGCTCTTTCAGTTTGAGATGAAAAGAAAAACATAGCCAATCTAGCTTTGTGTTTCTAACTAAGAAGAACCTCTTGTTGTCCAAGGGGTTAAATCTGGCTCGATAAACTCGCCAAGTTGAAGTGGCAATACATGAAATTCCTTTTAATGACCATTGGGGACTATTCTCCATTGACCCCAATGTTAAAATGTCCAACTTCAAAGCAGAAGTAAACATATTTACAGCCTTGTACAAAAAGCAACTTTGGTCTTCATTGATATGTATCCTGAACAACTGTATGGGGGATTTATTTTATGAAATTCACAAGCTAAAATTACAAAACAAACTAACTAACAAACAAGCTGCTAGGCCTCTTTGTTTCACCCATTTGACAATTTTGGATAAAGTGGGGTTGTGTGGAATTAGCATGGGTCAAGATGAAAAAAAACAGAACTACTCTTCCAAAACTCCAGTTTTTCCAGTTCTTTTTCTCAGCTCATGTCTTAACTGTTGTTGTTATAGCTTGTACCTTTTGTATCCACAACAGTTGAGCAGCCATTCAGTGCCAACAGCTACCAGCCTGTTTGTGATGCACAAACTGCCATCCCCAGTATTGCAAGCTGTTATTTAGTTTTTTGGGTTTTTTTTTTAAACTTGAAGAAGAAAAAAAAATAAAATTCTGAGTAAAAAAAGTCAGAATTCTGACTTTTTTTTCTCAGAATTCTACTTTTTTTTTTCTTCAGTGGCCCTAATACTCTTCCCTAGAGAACGATCTGCTGGCCATAGGTTTTGTGTTGCCAGGCATCAAGTTTATATGAATCAAACCAATCAAATGATCAAACTGTCTGCTTTACCAGAGGATGTTGCAACAGCAGCAGGAGCATCTATACTTGTGTGAACGGAGGGTAGACCATGAACTTTCTGCAACATTGGCATTGGCTGTCTTGTAGTATTTCTGTGTATTCTTCTGATATTCCACACCATTTAACAATTGCTGGCTAGACATTATTGAATTATATAACTGTACACATACAGCTGATAACAATGCCCTGGATTTAAGTGGTTCAACAGGCTGCTAAATACAAGAATTTCCACAACAGGTAGAGGTTGGTTGTTGATTATAATAGTGATGATCATTTCATGTATTACCACTTCTGCTTGCCAAGTTTAGCGAGCCTTTTCTTATTAAGGTTATTGGTTAACTTTGTGGGTTTAGTTAATGATCAAATGTATGATACCCACAATTCTACTCTCAACTTAAAACCTTGTAAAAGTACTTTTTCCTCTGTGGTGCAGAGCTTCATTTTGCAAATCTGCATTCACACTAGAGCATGATTGTCCACTGTCCTTGGTTTAGGCTGTGAAGGTTTCTGTGTTTGTGCGCTAGTGTGTAAGTGATGGATGTAGTAGGTGAGCAGGTTAATCTCTTACTAATGTAGATGAATCGTTCAAAGTCCATGATACAGAAAATTGCAGTCACACCCGCAGGTACACATGGATGGGTTATTCTATAGAATGCTGCACTTGCATGCGTGTATCTAATTCGAACAGACAAAGAGAAGGATGAGAAACTATCACAAACTCATGTGTACAACACATGCGTGACTCATTGATGCTTGGTTCATCTGTCCATGTGCACCCTCTCTGGGGTCTGCTAACTGTCAGTGGTATGTGGGAGCATGTGGCTTTGTGACGCGAGCCAAAGGAGTAAAACTTAATTTTGATGTTGGGCTTGGACCTCCAGTTCCTCTGGGTTTGACAGGCAGGCAGATGGAGAGCTGTCAGACTTTGAAGTTGCTCTGTTCAGCTGCACTGTGCTGCTACAAAGTGAGCATTCGGCCACCTGTTAATGCGACGAAATCAACACTCTGCTTCGTTCTGTCAGTGATTCCAGGAGGAGCCTTTCTTGCTTTTGCAGCTTAAGAAACAGAGTCGTCTTCAATGGCTGAAGGAAAATCAGTGTCACACTTAATTGTATTAAACTGATAGAAAAAAGATGGAAATTAAATGGTATTTTATAGCGAACAAAGCCTTCATTTATGCTTCCTTTATTAAAATGGAGCTGTTTTATTAATTATTCTTTTATGCTGTGTAGGTAGTCATTGACTCAGAATTCATATCCTATAACTGACTGTAATGGAGGAAGTGACATTCACCATAAGTTTTCAGACAGCTTTTATTAAGATTTTATTATATTTCCTTTTTTTTAATGTGGACATTTATATTCTTTATTTATTTATTCTGCCAAAGCTTTTGAAAACCTGAAACTAAAAGAAATTTAGATTTTTTTTTTTTCTTTTGGAATGTAGTTCTGATGAACAGTTAATTTCTTGATTCTATAAAGACACGTTGAAAAACTGGTAAGTTTGTCCAGATATGATCCATTTATTTATTTAGAGTATAGTAGTAGATTCAGTCAGCCTCATTCAGAAACAGTGTACACAAATCTGTGCGTAAACTGTGCGTACGAACGTTCGATGCACAAATTCAGTTTTCATCAATATTTTCTTACCAGAATTTGTTCTTTAGAACCTCCTCGGACCATATGTATGCACAAATGAGGACAGCTGACGTGACTTAGAAAAAGCAAACACAGAACTTTTAAGTGCACGCAGTGCATATAAAACAACAATCATTAAAAAGAAATTTAACTTTTTTTTTTTTTAAATCATTAAAATTATTTTTATGGAAAATAAGAAAAGGCTTATGAGCTGTTTCCGATTGCCAAGGCATGTATACTAAAACTATGCAATTCTCTGGAACATCTAAATCACCCAACACATCATTCTCATACCTCATCAAGTCCTGCCCACGCTCGGTTTCCTGGTTACGGGTAGATTTCAGAGAGAAACAGCTGACCAGGCTGGGATTTCACAACCCTCTCTGAGCTGAGTCATCCCATGGGTATTAAATGGCATCCTAAGGCTATTGGCTGAATTTAAATTCTCATATGATGAACAGAATCAGACTGATGTGAAGAGGAAGGTACACGGCATAGCTGGAATGCCAAATTCCGCAATGGACTGTACCCATGTGCGCATCAAAGTTCCATCGATTGACTCAATGCAATACATGAATCGAAAAAACTCCATCAACGTAAAGATGATCTGTAATGCCACCTGCCATATCCCTTACGCTGGCCAGGAAGCAACCATCATTTATTTTGCAGAATAGTAAAATAGGAATGTATTGTTTTGTTTTTTTGGCATCAACTTTTCTTCTCACTTTTTTCCACCTGGGCCACAGTGTGCTTCTCTCAGGTACTACATTAACAGTCCCGGTTATTGTGGTCCAACTTTCTTTTAAATTTCTTCTTTTTTTTTCTTTTTTTTAGCATTGTCATTTCCACTGACACAATTGTTTCAATTTCTGTAAAGTTCTTTATTTTTTGCCTTTTGGTGCCAGCTCTTAACAAACTTTGAAATGTACATCTCCCCTCGTTGTGAACAGCTTCATTCATTCATGAATCAACTCTCAGCAGGCGGTTTCCTTATTTGGATTAACGGGGACGTGGTAGTATGTTAATCACAAACTGCGAGCATGTGCCTGTGAATTTAGAATGATTCTCATTGACAAACACACAGTGGTAAGAACAAAACTGGGCAGTGCGCATGTTTCATCAATCCCACATTGATTTTGTGCGGGGAGCAGGACCATTTCCATGCATGTATTCATGAATGAGGCCCATTGTTTTAGCGATTTGCTACAATTTTGTCATAAACATTGATTTAAACATAATCCTTAAAATTAGTATTGTTACAATCAAAGAGTAGTAATTAGTAGGTAGGTTAGTTTGATATTTCAGTGCATAAACTGAAATGTAATTGGACTTGGTTGGGCTCAGAACAGGTTTACTTTGAGATGTCATCCAGAAATTGCTTAACCTCCCTTTTAATTATTTTTTTAGTTTAATAGTTGCTTTCGTAGGTAAAGAAAATGTAGTGATGATTAAAAAGCAAAAAGTTTTTTTTTTTAATACATGGTTTGAGTTGTTAATAATTTCACGTCTCTGTGGTTGTCTCTGATCCTCACATGTGCTGTTGCAGCTGCTGCAGGTAAAACAATTACCAGATGGAGGACTTCACACATCCCCACCTCTTTTTACCTAAAAAACAAAACAAACAAAAAAAACTGACCCCACTGGTGACAGCATTGCATTTGTACTTATGTCCAATTTAGAATAATGTAAAATTTGGATTATTGCTGAGCGTTTTTTGTTGGATTCCCTTTGTCTCTTCTCCATGACGTAGCAAACTCGAGCATTTAATCAAACACACAATACTGAAATATGTTCACAATGTCTGCTGTGACATCAACTTCCTGATTAATTATCAGTTTGAAATAAAACTTTTTGAGTGTTCTGTGAGTATATCTGTGGAGTAAAAGTTATTTATTTTTCAGATGCAACAGGAACATTTCCACCAATCACCTTCCTCCATTTTGTATTCATTAAGTAAAATTACGTAACAAATGATGACAAATATTTGGAAAACCACTAAACACATCATTGTGTTTTAAGAGCAATTATAAAAAATATGTCTTTTCTCCCTCTCTCTTTTCTTTGGGGGGGGTCCTCAGAGCCACAGGCATCAGCGAAGCCAGGAGCCCACAGAGCCAGTGTTCTCATCAAAGTATAAACCACCATTTTGAATCTTTTTTCTTTTAAATAATTGATTACAAAAGAGAGAGAGAAAAAAGGAGGGATTGTAAAGGGTAAGAGAGAGAATTAGGGGGAAAGGAAAAAGATAAAACATAAGGGGGGAAGACAACCAGCTGTTGCATCTGTGGAGGACAAGAAAACACACAAGGCCACACAGGCAGGAAACAAAAAAGAAACGGTAATGTGCTTAATAATGGGGGAAAGGGAGGCCAGAACACCCCACCCAAGAGACCAGGAGCAGACAGGAAGGCCCCAGAATACACACTCACACAGATACAAAGACATGGACATTCACTCACTCCCCCACCTCCCCCCAGAGGCACTGTGCAGACCCACCCCAGGTGATACAGAAAGCCCAGACCTAGAGCCCGAAGATCAGTTCCTCCTGCTGGTACCCCCCTGCCACAGGTCAACCATGGGAAACAGGTGTGTAGGAAGACCTCCCCCTTGTCACTCCTGCTCTCTGGTAGTGTGTGTGTGTGTGTGTGTGGGTGTGTAGAGTGAAGACATTAATCCGTATATAATTTATATATATATATATATATATATATATATATATATGCTTGATATTTTGACTAATTAATGGTAAATTTGAAGTATATCATCAGCATAAAGACTTACCTTATGCTCTAAATTTTTGCACTGGCTACCTTCATATATACTAGTTTATATAGCTGTTGCTAAAGGTTCAATAAATATAACAATTAATTAATGGCTATTTATTTAATGATTTATTTAATGATTATTTTTTATGGAATGATTTTATTTGCCTCTTGTGATTTTATGTAGCTGTAAAGCACTTTGAATTTCCCTGTGTATGAATTGTGCTCTACAAATAAACTTGACTTGCCAAAAGGGGAAGGGAAAATTGAACAATCCTGTCGAGTATTCTCTGCAGGTTGAAACTTGGAGAAGTTTGCTCATTTGTCCTCACACATGCCTTGGAGAAGCTATATAATATCTTTATCCAATCAATGAATGGTGCACCAAATCCAGATTTATGCAGAGTGGCCTATAAAAAATTTATAACAGCTTTTTCTGCATTGTGGTTTCCAAATTATTAATAGTAGAATTGTCGATTATATATTTAGCCTGCATGTGTTAGTGGAAGCTTTTCTACCCTTTATAAGACCTGTTTGGTCCTGATGTATAATGAAAGGGGTTATTTTTTTCTAATCATTTAGCAATTGCTTTTCAAATCATTTTTGAGATCTATATTTAAAAGCGATATTGGGCGATTGTTGGATTGGGAGTGTGTGGTCTGGTTTTAACAGTAGGCTGATGTTAGCAGAGTTCATTGTCTAATATCATTTTATGAAATGTTGGTGCTAATATAGTTTAAAATTCTTTATAAAATTCTGCTGGACAGCAATCTGGACCTGGGACTTTACTGGGCATTTGTTTGAGGGCTTCATGTAGTTCTCTTATTGAGAGAAGTGGATTTAAAGTCATGTTCATGATGTAACTTTGGGAGGTTGCTGTTTCTGAGAAACTGGTTGATGGCATTCCCTGGAGGATCAATTTGTGATGAGTATTTTTGGTAAAAGTCCCAGAAGACTGAATTTATCATGCAGGGATCATGGGTGGTATTCCCTGATGGGTCCTTAATGGATGTTCTTGTTGGCTTTGTTTATTTTTAATTGATTAGCAAGATATCTCCCAGACCTATTGGCATGCTCGAAGTTCTCCAAATGAAGTGTTTGCGCTTGGAACTGTGTTTTTTGTTGTTGTTTTGTTTAAAAAAACAAAAAAACAATTATTTTATCTCTAGCTTAGGTTTTCTTATTCTGTTTAGGATATGTCCATCTAGATAGGCACAATAGGCATCCTCTGATTTAATTTCAAGTTCTAATTCTGTTAATTTGATATTTCTTTCTTATCTGAAGAAAAGGAGATTATTTTGCCTTGCATTACAGCTTTTCCTGCTGATGTTCCTGGTAGGTCATTATTCTGCAAATATACGTCCCTCTCTTTTAAAGAAATTAATAAAATTGTTTCTTTAAGTAATGCTGTATTAAATCTCAAATTTCTGGATGGTGGTGTGATTCCCTTATTCACCAGAGTGAAAGAAACTGGTATGTGATCACTGATCATCAGAGAACTGCTTACTAAAAAGTAATCTAGCCTGGAATATGAGTGGTGAACTGATGAGAAGAAAGTGTAATCCCTGAGAGCAGGGTGATGGGAACACCATGCATCACAGAGACCAGGATCATTCATACCCTGTTTGACAATATTTATGGACTGTCAATTCCTTTGACTCTCTGTGTTCGTGAGCCTGTCCACTCCTGAGTCCAGTACCAGGTTGAGGTCACCTCCTATGATGACTGTGTTGTCTAGGTGATCAGAGAATGAGATGAAAATGGAGTGAGGAAAGGAGGAGTCGTCAACATTGGCATTATATATATTAGCAATGCATAACCTCACATTTTGAATTGATAAAAAAATCTTTTATAAATCTGGATCTATACTTGTGCCTTTTACAGTAAAGCTTAGTTTCCTGTTTGTAAAAATGGCTACAACTCTTTCTCTGGAATTGTAACAGGCTGAGACATAAGGAAATTCTGTTGTTGTTTTAGCTAAATGAGACTCTTGTAATAAGACAATATCTGCCTGCAGATCTTTTAGTTGATTAAAAAGTTTTAATCTCTTCTCCCTGGAACCAGCTCCACACACATTCCATGTAACAAGTTTGATTAAAGCTCTGTTGTGGTGCATACCATGAAGGGATGGCATTTGTATGTATTTTTCAATAGAATGAAATATCAGTTCTAATTAACCATAAGATTACAGTTTTATGGTCTTCAGCTTCCCTCTTTCTTTAGTTTATTTAAATTTCCAGCCTGTTTCCCAAATGGGCTCTCTGTCTTACTGAACTGTTTTGAGCAAGCAAATAATCCCATTTTCCATGTCCTGCAAGCACTTAACAGAGCTACACCAAAAGGCTTAAGGCCTTGTGAGGGTTAAGGGTAAATATGAATGACTTTTCTCCTCATATTGGTGATCTGTAGTTCCTTTATCGTCCCAATACTCCCAATACTTATGCTTCTTAATTTTTTTTCTCATGCCTTTAATTGAACAGAAAATAATGTTGTATACAAAAGTCAGATGAGTGAAATTAATCAACTTTCTTTTTTTATTTTCACAGTCTGTTTCAGTCTGTTACTTCCCTGGTCCCATCGCTCCTAATCGTTTCCACCTGTGTCTCATCAGCTCTGTCCCTATATATTGTCTTGTCTTTCTCTCCTTCTCTGCTGTTCATGCTTCTTGTTTGTCCTGCTTCTGTTTAGTGGATTTTTGCTGATGCTCATTTGGAGTGTTGCAGTTTACTCTTTGGTGCAATGGTCCTAAGTGAAACAGAGCAAAGAAATTGAGAGAGCTAAGGCTTTTGAAAGTTAGGATTATTCATCCTGTCTCCAATTTCTGCAACTCTTTTGTCTTTTTAACATTATCAAATTTTCTTAATTCCTGAACCACATTTATCTCTTTCTCATCTTTTACCTCTTTTTACTGCTTCAACCACTGCCAGAGGTGCTTAGGACAGGTATTTCATTGTTCATATTTTTTTTTTCCATAATAATTCAGTTTTAAATTGTTGACTCATCCAAAACTGCTTCATGATATGTGGAAAATATGAAAGCAAATGAAAATCAATGCAGCCTACAGCCAACAGTTTTAAATATAAATGGAAGGAAGGTTTAAAAATTTATTAAGAGTGGACTGAATGTAGTATTTGAGCATCTTGTATGAATGTTGTGCTTTTCTGATGCATCATGTGTGGTCAACGCTTAAACAAACAAAAAAAACAAAAAAAGGGGAAAAAAAAAACAACAATTTTCTACCAAACTCATAGAGGAAAGAAATAAGAAACTTGCCTATTTTCTCAAGGAAGGAATATTAAATGGAGCCCCTTTTCACTTTTCTTTGGGATCCACAAACGGAGTTAGCAGAATCTCCATTATGTTCAGAACAGTGCTTGAGTCTAAATCAAAGGATCACCATCATTTACGTCCCATCCTCCACTATTCTTTTAAGGACACATCTTACTTATCAGTGCAATGTGTCGATTCATATGCACAGCCTTGATGTGGAGAAAAAAAGTGCAACTGTATAACTCCAAAGTCTCTCAATTGCAGAGCTAATGACTTTTGACTCTTCAGCTGTAGATTGTACCAATTTCTAATCTGAGGATAACATTGGAAAATGGGGTTTAAATTCCTTTAAAAAGCCCTGTGGAGAAAACCAGACGCTGAGGGAAAACTTTATTAACACCATCTCTACAGCAGTCAAACATCATGATTGTGCTTGAGCATTTTGTGTGTGTGTGTGTGTGTGTGAATGACTGATTAAGATGCAGATGGTTTGAATTGCAATTTTTAGGGTTGTTCTGATTTTTGTTCAGACCTGCAGCTTCAATTGTTGACCTATGAAGACATTTTGTGTAAGAAAATGAATCAAAGTCTATACAAAAAGTGTTCAAGGTGATGGGACAGAGTTATTTGTACAAATAAAATCCAACAGAAGGAGAATGGCTGACTGAAGAAGAATTATTGTATATTCCGTATTACATCTGATTACAGGCAGTTGCAGGCTTTTTTTCCGTTCCTTTTTTTTTTTTTTTACATAAGTGCCTAAAGCCATGCATCCAGCAACTTTCACCTGTCCAAATTTTTGTTGTAGGGTTGGCAGCTTCAGTGAAGAGGCCCAGACCTCCCCTTCCACAGCCACCTACTCCAACTCTTCCAGGAAGACACCAGATGGATCCCAAACCGTTGTATCTCCTCTCATTGTAGAAGAACAGCAATTCTACTTCCTGTCTGTGATGGAGAATCCAGCAATCCTGTGGAGGAAACTAATTTCTGCAGTCATCCCTGTTTGGTCACTAACTCTAAGTTTGTGACCATCGGTAGAGATACAAATGTAAATCAACTGGTAAATTGAGAACTGAAACATACTAAAAAAAGCTGAAATACTCTCAGTGAAAGTCCAGGAGGCACCCAGCCAGGACCTGAACCCAGTAGAGAATCTGTGAGTAATGTGAAAATTACTCACTGATGTTCCTTACTGGGCCTGGCTGAACTGGTAGAATTTGTCCAAGAAAAATGGAGGAATACTTCAAAGGAAAGGCATGCCCAACCTGAGGCTGCCATCACCTAATAACATTTTCTATAGACTCCTGCTTCTCTCTGTTCTGTGTGCATATGTGTGGGATAAATGTGTATGAAAAACATGGTTGTCGGGCCGCTGCATAGTCTAGTCGTTAAAGCAGGCAGCCCATGAACAGAGGCCCAGTTCTCGCACAGTGGTCATGGGTTCGAGTCCTGCCCCGTGACCCTTTGCTGCGTGTCTCCCACATTCCTGTCTCTCTCCTGACTGTCAATAAAGGCCACTAGTGCAAAAAAAGAAAAACATGGTTGTGGGCATATATGTTTCCAACTTTTCCTTTTCCTTCTCACTGCATCTGATTTTTTATTTTTTTTTATTTTTGTATTTATCCCAGTGTCATTTTGTAATTAACCTCAGATGTTCAACTGGTAGGCCGTTGCAAGTGTTGGTCACCTGTGGCTCTTTCCAGTACCTTAAGTGAACTCTCAGATCCTCCTCTTAGTTCATTATTGTTTTTGGGCTTTTGGATTTACTACAACGCTGCTCCAGTAGATTCAGTCAAGAATCTCTTTGATGCATGGATGACAGAAACGGTCATCTGCATTGAACAGGCTTTTCACTCCAAGACACACAGACCTCAGAAGGAAAAGGGGGTTTATTCTGGTATAGCTGCACTCTTAACTGGAAACACTGGTCAACACTGGCAGTAATGATGGATGCTATGCTCCCTGACTGTAAAAAGATTAAATTTAATTTGAACTGCTCCTCTACAAACATACAATTTTACCCCAAGATCTGCCTTTTTCTTTAAAGATGTCTTCATGCCATCACAAAAAAATGTAGGACATAGATTTCCTTTTACTTTTTCTTTCTTTCTTACTCATGGTCTGCTCTTGGAGGTTTTTCATCAGTCTGCTGCATAATAACCTTTCCAGACTGCTGCTTGAATATGTAACTCATTAATTATTCAGGTTCAACAATCTTCACACGTATTAAACAAGAATAAAACTCCAGATGCCAGAAAGGGGGAAAAAAGAGAGAGAGAGGAAAAAAAGCTGCTTGGATGAATAATGTGAGTGAAGAAGCATTAATTTGGTTGTTTATAAACATCTTAATGAGACATTAGAACCACCACTTAACCTTCTTTTCAGTCCATTCACACTCATGGCCTTAGATATTTTGGATAAGGTTTTATATCCTAGCATGTCATTGTTTAATTGAACTATAAACTGTGTGAAACTCCTCCTGCCTAATTCTGAAATAAACTGAATCTGACACGTTTATGGCATCCATCATTTTTTCCAATGTTTAACGCAAATCAGACTTTGCTTTTGCTTTTTGCTTTAACTAAGTACTTTCCAAAGTAAAACAAAAGAAATTTGCATTGACAAGATCAGACCACAGGATATATCACCGAAAATAATTTATTTACAAATCGTAATCTGCCTCTTTTTTTAATGTTGCTTTTGGAGTAATGTCTTCTTCCTGGCTGAGTGGTCTTTCAGCCCACACTCTATTAGCAGCTTCTGCCAGTATCTTCACAAGATGTTCTGGGATTGATTCGCACATTTCGCATCAAAGCACTTTCACCTCTGGGACAAAGAATTTGTCTCCTTCCTGAGTGGTGTGATGGCTGGACATTCCCATGATGTTTATACTTCTGTATAATCGTTTAAGCAGAGAGACTTTCAGGCATCTGAAAAATGTAGCCAATGATTAGCCAGATGTGTGTATGTGTGTCTGTCTGTGTATAATACATATGTGTGTGTATATAATGACTGTCTTAATTATTGTAATATAATGATTATTAATAATTTCTGAAA